>JAFMOD010000218.1:705166-939317 GCA_019802435.1 Corydoras maculifer
ATGCTAAACCACTAAGCCACCAGATTTTATTACTGAAACCATTCTGCTCGTTGTGACGTCACAGTAAGGCGCTACCAGCTCAGTTTTGGTGTGTACGGAAGCACAGAGCACAAAACGACAAAGTGCAGCGTAGATTATATTGTTTTAAGATACACTGAGAGAGTTTGGTTCGTATGAAGGTTAAACGCAGATGTTTAAATTAGTTTAATGCTAATCTATTTAGCTACCGGGCTAACTACCATTTCTTGGCGGAACCGTGGACCTGATCGCATGTCTTCATCATACCTGTCTTTCAGCTCCATCGTGTTTGAGGACATGACGGCTGTTACTTCCAAACGGAGACACCATGCAGCGCTAATCCCTATATCGGCTTTCTCTGTTTCTATAGCAACAAAAAAAACGCGCATGCGTACAAAAAGGCAGGGGCGATTTAAAAAGACGTCGATGCATTACAGCCGCCAACTGGTCTGGAGAGTAACTACAGCTCAAATCAAGGTTATTCATTCGTTCAAGTTCGATAACTACGATCTACGGTATATATATAACCCATGAAAGCTCATTTCTTAAGTTAAGAGAGATTCATTCATTCATTATCTCCCGCTTTATCCTCTATTAGGGTCGCGGTGGGGTTCCCCATGCCCATCCAGGGGAGAAAGTCTTGGGCGCTGGGCAGATACACCCAGGACAGGGCGCTATATCCATCACTGGGCACACACTTACACAGACACACTCTATATGGGGCAATTTGGAGAATTCAATTGACTTGATTCATGTTTTTGGACTGTGGGAGGAAACCCACGCAGACACAGGGAGAACATGGAAACTCCACCCAGATGGGGATTCGAACCGAAAATCCCTAGTGCTGAGAGACGAACGTGCTAACCACTAAGCCACCGTGCCACCTTAAAAGAGATTAAAATGAAAAATTACAATTCTGAGATACTTTTACCTTTTTTTTCTTCTTAGTGGTGTAAATTGGCTTCAATAGTCAACCCATCCATCCATCCCTTACCTTGCGCTTTATACTCTATTAGGCTTGCGGGAGGGTTCCCCATGCTCATCCAGGGGAGAACAATTCGGGCGCTCGGCAGATACAACCAGGACAGGGGGCAATCTATCACTGGACACACACAAACAAACTCTATATGGGGCAATTTGGAGAATTCAACTGATCTTGATCCAAGTTTTTTGACTGTGGGAGGAAACCGGAGAACCCGGAGGAAACCCCTGCGAACACAGGGAGAACATGGAAACTCCACCCGGATTGGGATTTGAACCAGGAATCCCTAGCGCTGAGAGGAGAACGTGCTAACCACTAAGCCACCGTGGCGCCAATAGTCAACCCAAAAGATAAAAAAGATCAATATTAAAGGTCACTGACCAACAGACTAGTGCCATTATAAAGTAACCACCTTTTCCCAGTCATGTTATGATCATTGCAAGAGCAAAGGTTATTAGGTTCTGTAACTAAGATAAAGCTATTTTTTATTTAACAAGGTTAAATTAAGGTAGTACCTTTTCACTTGCTTCATTTTACTGAAATACAACAGTTGAAATAAATCACACTGGTGTTTGTAGAAATATAGAAGTTTCATGCAAATGATTCATGGTTACTTTCAAAATTATGAAAATAGGTTCAAAACAAAGCAAAAAAACTATAACTAATTCCATATTGGAATTCAAAGTTTTAATGGTGTGAGAGTTGGTAACAGGCATGTGTTTACATTTTGTTAACAAATGTAACTTTAGATTATGTTGTTATGCCATTTACCAGAGTAACAGGTTAATACAACATCAGGGACTCGAACTTTCATGTCTGTGGTCTAGAACTTTACCCACTAAGCTTAAGGATTAAAACTATAACTACTTTCAAAACACACATGAAATAAAACACAAAATTTTGGCTTTTAATAACAGAGGTATATTGTTTTTCTTAAGTCATACTGAACCATACAATAAAATAAAGCATGTTTCTTTATATAAAGTTTAGCGGGGCACCTAATTTCTCATCACCAAGGTATTTTTTAAGAAAGGTCTGTACTTCTGGATTAAAAAGATTTATATGGAAGTCTCTGGCTTTTTCATCATTATGCTCCCCGTTTGCACAAACATCCTTTAGACCCCAACTGATGAGTCCAATCTGTTTGAGATAAAAATCAATTTGTAGTTGTTAGTTAAAAATGTTTTCTCTTATATGTGAATTATATATCATTATGTAATTTCTCAGCCTATGTGTTTTATTACAGCTTTAGTTAAAAGTTTTCCAAATATATCAAAGGAAGTTAATGTGTAAACTCCATTAGGGGGGACTTCTTTAGACATAGGGAGATTTATGCAAACTCCACATAGATTGTTTTCCTCATGGCTGAGAATTGATCCCAAAACAATTTCTTTCCACTAAACAATGTACCTATCATAATAATAATAATAATAATAATAATAATAATAATAATAATAATAATAATAATAATAATAATAATAATAGTTAACTAACCTGGAACACACGATATTTTTGCTCCACAAATGTAGCACCACCTGAATCCCCTGTAAAACATCAATAATTATAGTGAAAGCAACTATAAACATTACCATAATTGTTATAAAAACACATTTGTACTTAAAATTAGTAGTTATTTAAAAACAATTGCAATACCCTTGCAAGAAATATCATCTTTATGATTTTGGCTAACTCCACCAGAACATAGAAAGTTATCTGTGATTATATTTTGTGCAATATGTTCTGTGACATTTAACACATTTTTGGTATCTTCAATGCAGGCATCTCTCTAAACAAGCGGGGTGGGGAAGAAAAATAGCATAGAGTGAAAATGTGAATATTTTAAAAATCAAAACATAAAATAGCATTCAAAAACAAACTTAGTTGAAAAAGCAACATCAACTCAAACAGTAATTTGTTGATTAAATAAATCATTTTAACGAGATTGTGGTGATTTTATATGAAACTACATTTAAAAAAACAATAGTATGAAAAGTCATTTTAAATAAATATTTGCGCCTGTAATTTAAAACAGATCTTGCTTTTATTTACCTTTTGTCCCTGTTTAATATGTATACTGTTTTTTTTACTAATATAATTATTCGACATAAAAAAGGCCTTTACAAAATCCCCTTTCAAAAGCAAATCTTCTGTAAGAAAGCACAAAAGAATTCATTCAGGGGTTAACATGTGATACTAACATGATACGTTACAGAAATAAACTTGTCTAGAGAAATACTTAAAATTTAACTTTACTTTGAACAGACTTAGTACCTCATGATAGATTGCCCTGCAATATGTATATGATTCTTAAAGAATTACTAATAATTTTATATGTTTAACAGCATAACACTTAATAAAAAAAAACTCCCAAGCAGCTTTATATGAATAAAAGGAAGCAAATGCTGAGAGTATTAGGCATGTAGCAGTAATACATACATTAGGAGGGATTTTCAGGTTTGACAGACTGTTCTAAATCAATTAAACATGTACCACTGATTTTAGCATGTCAGCTGGGATTAAAGTCCCAACAGAGCTTTTTTTCAACTTACTTTGTTTTTGACATGTTACATCACTGCTGGACAATTTTAGAGCTTCACTAGTTTCTTTGGTGCAGGGAATGCAGATGGGTCTAGGGTGCACATACAGAAAAAACATTAAAGCATACTGTCCATTTTGAACCTCTCGGCTTATAATAAGTTTAAATTAAAGTAATTCCTCACCTCAGATCAGCACTGATTAATGCAATTGAATTCAATTCAATGAGAGCTACATCATATTCATAATATTCTTGTATGCCCTCTTTCACTTTTCCTCTGCTGTTGTAACTAGGATGAATTATGAATCTCTTTACCTTTGACAAACCATTTCCTTTTTTGAAATATAAAAGAATGACTGTAAATAGTATTTGTAATGATTTGATTTGTACATTGTAGAGTACAGAGTAAGAAGAAGAAAAAAAGTCTACTGAACACATTATTACAATGACAAGCACACATTACTATATTGCACTGTATGCTTATCATATAGTAAAAACAAAAATATTTAGATCTTGCGTTTTTATTTGTTGTATTTGTAATACTGCATGCTGTACCTCTAGCACTTGGTGTCTCAACTTGAATGTTTTCAGCAGTAACACCAGTCTTAAAGCAGTGTGCTGCCGTAAGAATGAACTTTGAAGTGACAAGTGATCCTAAACAGTTTGCTATTGTGCCATCAGCATGCTGTAAAGGACAGATCACAAATCACATTCACAAATTTGATCTATAATATAATCTTAGTAATTTTTTAACATCAAAAACATCAAAACATCAAAAGGTCACGTTATTAACAATTTTAATAACATTACTCACATTTACAATAATCTTTATTAGCCAGGGGAATGTGAGGCGCTGGGTTGATTTAGTACCATCATCATAGTCTCTGTAAAGTCCACACAGGCTAACACTTGTGCTCTCATCTAGGGAAATTCAAAAGAGAAATGAGGAGCCATCATACACTCACTATATATGATTTAGTGCTGATAAAATGGTGATGACACATTATTCTGCCAAAAATAACAATAATAAAGCTTTATATAATTTTAATAACAAATTATTATATAATAAACATATACATTTTGATCTGTGCCATCATGACAATGTCATTGCAAATAAGAAAAACCTGAAACATTCTCCCCTGGATGGGCGTGGGAAACCCCCTGCAACCCTAGTGAGATGAGATTAGATGAGACTAGTGTCGTGATTTTTGATTTTTCTATTCAAATAAATGTTTCTTTGAGTTTATATGGACATTTGTGTCAAAAGTAATACAAATTTGAAAAAGTTTTATCATTAAGAAAGGAGGCAATGTAAGATAACAGTGAGGTCACAGTAACTTGACATTCGATTACCAAAGTCTGTGTTTGTGACAAATGTAAAGAAAACCTTTTGATGCAATACTGACATTTTACATATATAATACAAACAGCTGCTGATTGATCTCAAAAAGTGTCTAAAATGTAAACATTGTGCCCATCTTTAAAAAAAAAAAGGTGCATCACTTTTGCACAAATGAGCTGGTTGGACAGATAGACGGGTAACTTAACAGAATCTGCAACAAAATTCATTACAAGCACAATTACGTTTCATTTTTACATAAAAAGATGTTTACATGATGGCATTAATTTGGCAGTGTTTTAAAAAGAATATAAAATATAAATACCTATCATTTGATCTAAGGTCTCTTGGATCATTGCAATGTCTTTGAGAAGAAAAAGATGTTTGTCATTGTCATCTCTTTTTGTTACCCATTGATCAAGCTCTTGTTTCAGTACATCGGCACCCATTCCAAAGACATAAAGATCTGTAAAATGACAGCATGTATCAGTACCTGCATCAATAGTAAACAGTGACCTCACTTTGTCATCCATTTGTCTAAAATCTGTAGCTAATGTACATTGAATTTGTCTTTACTGTACAAAATACAATTTCTTATAATATTTTTGTGTTTTACTAACCAAGATATTTGTCCCGTTTTAAATCTCCATCAAACACAATTTGCTTGATTTCTTCAACTTTGGGTTTTGGGCTTATGCCCATATTTGCAAGCCCTGTAAAAATAAGGTAAAATAATAATACCTAAAGTTTTCAGCAGCACAGAGAGTGTAGTATAAATTATTACCATCAGTGAACATTATTACAACATGGTGGGTTTCACGGAAGCTTTCTGGATCTCTGGCCTTCTCAAAACTGATGCTGGAGACAATAGCGCTATATGCTTTGGCAATGTTGGTTCCTGATTGCTGTCTGCTTGCTGCCAATTTCAGAATAACAGTACATTAAAATAGATTAAGATTCTTTATTCTTAAGGAGAAAATAATAAAATAAAAAAAATCTGCCTTTTTAAATTCTAGACGGCATTGTTCCTGCAGAAGCATTTAAAAGGCTTTGTGGTTTACATAAAATCTAACAAAAAATCCACAGAATTTATGTATATTTATGTATACATGAGTTAAATGGTGTACATATTTTAGGCATGTAATTAAAACTGAAGTGAAGCAGTGCAGTTAAGCAGCAAGCGTCTTGATTTAAGACTTACCAGTGAATTTATAATTTTCCAGTTCTGAGATAATTGTGCTCAGATCCTTTTCTTTACGTCTTTTGAATTCATCCATAGTTATTAGTTTCACCACATCCGAAGCAAAAAATATAATCTCATAGTTTGGAGAGACCTGATAGTAGCTAATCTGTTGATAAACATAATGGAGTTAAACAGTTTGGATTATGTTCTCTGTTGCTCTAACATTGTGTAGCTTATTAATTGTGTGTATTAATTAGTTTTAATTGAATATTATTACATAACATATGATGATCACTTAAAAAAATGGTTTGAGATATTTGAATATATTATAGTCACTTAACATGTTTGACACTGATATTATATATAATATATTTTGTTAATTTAAGAAACAAATTTAATTAATTAATTGTATTACCTTATCAATGAGCTGCATAATAACACTTTTTGCCTGTTTAAAATCTTTTTCACTTATGCTGCTGGATGCATCGAGAGCAATGTAGATATCAAGTTTTCCTCCTTGGTCTAATCTTATTTTCTTCTGATATTGACCTGAAATAAATAGTAAAAATGTTCTTTGTTTTAGGATTTTAGATACAATTTTGGAACTTTTGAAATCATACTGCACCTGAGTCTTCATGCATATTTAATGTGGTTTTTAAAGAACTGCCAAATGCCTCTGCAACTTCCTCAGGGGTGTCATAAGTGAAAGCAGCTGAAATATTACAACAAGCATCTCAGGTTGTCTTTGCAAGTCAAATCTGACATCACCAAAATGATTGATAAAATCAATAGTCTTTTTTTCTTTAACATAAAATGGAAAATACCACCATTACTCACTGTAGCACTCAGGCTCCTTCCCAGACCACTGACCATCATCCTGACATACACGCTCTTTGGAACCAATCAGCTTGAAATTTTCATCACAGTGATAGATAACTTTGTAATCAATGTTGAAAACACGGCCTTCTCTTCTAGCTCCAGGAGGAGTACCAGGATCAGGGCAGTGATCAGCTGTTGGTTGAGTATAAATCATGAGATGTGATTCTCCATAAAAATGGCATTTATAATGATACAGCTGCATGCAATTTGAGCACCAGACAAAATAGGCAAAGCACAATAAAATATAAATCTTCCTTTGCTTTTGTTCTGGGAGTTCTCACTTAGTCTGCTTTAAAAAACGTAGTTTAGCCTCAAACTCACATCTCCATTATATTTTTATGTCTACGCAGGGCTTGTGTTTGCTTCTTGTAATAAAAAGTTACTAAAGAATTAACCTGGCAGAGGAACCCAAACATTTACATGCATCTGTTAAAATATAAAAAATAAATAAATAAATAAAAAGTGGGAAAGGTTTTTACTGTCATGACTACAAATTGGAGTTCCACCATTCCACTTCCCATTAGACTGGCACACACGTGTGGCGGAGCCCCGGAATGTGTAACCAGAGCGGCAGGTGTAAGTGGTTGTGTCATTCACATAGTAAACTGACTTATTTGGGATCACCACTCCATTCTGCAGAACATTTGGATTAGGACATGAAACCTCTAAAAAGCAAGAGAGACACTCACTGTCAGTTGAAGAACTATTTTATTAATTGTTGTCAGATTAAAATATGTTAGTTGCTTACTTTTGCACATTTGACGTTTTCTGCCTGGTGGAGGATCCCACATGCCACTGTAACATTCCCGTTTTTTTACAGGATGTGGATAAAAACCTTCTGGGCAAAGGTACATCAAGGTACTCCCGTGGTTATACATCTTGCTAAGGCTGAAGTTGCCATCAATTATTGCAAGACCGCTGTTAGGGCACTGAGGATGAGACAGATCACCAAATACTGCTTTAAAAAAAAAAAAAAGAAAAAAGAATGTCATTAAAACTCCTATCCTATCAGTTCTAATACTTTTAGTAAAAACACCACTGTGCCACCACCATGTTTAACCCCAGAAATAATATTAGATGTAGCTATTCTTGTCAAGAGACTATATAATAATTTTCCTCTTGTTTCAATAGTCCATTACATTCTGTTTAACTAACTTTAGACATTTGCCTTTTATTCAAAAAAGTTCTATGTTGTGTTCACACTGAAGATAAACGAATATAACATTTTAGAACATAAAAGCTTTTAATATAGAAAGTAAGCATTTAGACTTCCACAATGTTAAAGTCAAAAGACTTACCATTTACAAGCTCACCAAGACCAAAAAAAACAACTAAACTCCAAAAATGTAAAAATCCCATACTGTCTTTTACAGCTAACTGTCACAAACAAAAACAGATAAAGACAGCTTTCACAAAAGCAAAGGTAGTCTGATCACACCGAGGACAAGCTAATTCAATAAAGTGAATGTTTAACTTAAATCAAACAGAGCTGACCAACAAAATTTAACCCTATATGTAAAAATAAAAAATCTGAACCATATTAAATATCTCAGAGGTAATTACAACATACAAATAATAATGTTACATACAGTTATATAAAAGTAATCAGGATGGCCAAAAATCCTTTATTAATAACTAACAAAAATATATTTGATTCATATTCAGATAAATGTTATATTACAGCACCACTTCCAGTAAAATAGTTTAAAACTAAAAAAATAATATTTTGATCTGTCTGCCTGTTTAAGTCAGTCCAGTCTAACCTCTACATATGTGTTTTGTTTGCTGGTGTCTTGTATTAAAATCTTTTCCCACCCCACACCTCCCCCACCCACATCTTTATCTAATATTTGACTCCTGCACAGTCTGCAGTTTATAATTATATCATAGCTCAATAAAATAAATGTTTAAACAATATTGTTCATAAATAAATATTTTTTGAATTATGTTTTACTTAACATGACTAATACAACAAAAGTGCACCACAAAACCAAAGAAATAATAATTTGTTTAATTTTATGTTTTTTTCGTTTAAACACATCCATATATATGAAGCAAACTTATAATGCTTAATAAATGGATACAGAATCACAAGGCAACAAATGAAATGCGTTATTGGTTATTGGAAATGTGTTATTGGTAATGTAAAATTAAAAAAAACAAGCATTTGGTAAAAGACATAGTATTTTATTCATGTTCATTTTATTAAATGTTTAACCAAAAGAATGTTTGTAAAGCATAACGTTACCATCAAATACTGATGAACCTAATATAAGTAAAATTAGAGCAGGAAAGAAAAGCAAACTTATTTAATAAAATGAAGAGGGTCACCACGCCGTTCATCACTTAAATATGTTTCTAGAAATGACTGTATTTCTGGATTGAACAGATCTATGTGAAAGTCTCTGGTTTTGTCTGTTTTTCCACTTTTTTCACATAAATCCTGAAGGCCCCAACTGACAATTCCAACCTATAAAAGAAATATTAAGGCATTAAAGTCTGAAATTTATTTTTTTAAATATATTTTTATGTTTTTCTTGAAACATGCAATAAAGTACAGAATTTTTATGACACACGGCTTGCCTGGTGTCTGTAATGGTCTTGTATGCTGATGAACTAGCATATTAGAGTACTGTACTAATTCTAGTGTCTAAAGTGCATGACAAAACATTTTTAAGGTAAAGCTCTAATTAATCCATCAGTTTTCTCCAAAAGACAACTGTGTTTCTGACCTGGATCAAGCGATTCCCTTCCAGAAATAAGGCCCCTCCAGAATCCCCTGGTAAAACATAAGTCATTTAAGTAAAAATTATTTTATATACCTAAAATATTGCGTAGTGAGAAATATTTAACATAAAGATAAAGAAGTTTCTAATCTTCGTTTAAAAGATGTGGTAATAATTAAAAATCACTGCACATTACCCTTGCAGGTGATATCATCTACTTTATTTGATGCACGTCCTCCGGTGCAGAAGAAGTTGTTTGTAATTAAATTCGATGCAAATGCTTTGTTTATCTTAAAGGTTTTTTGTGTCATTGTAATGCATTCATTTTTCTAAAATAAAGCAGAAACATGTCAATAACAACAACTTTTAAAAAAAACATGTTATTTGCACTAAAAGTCCAACTATGGAAATGTTAAGTTATATGATAAATAGAAATGTTTTAAGTTAACTACTAAATTAGCTTGGGATTTAATCTAATCAGGGTCATATATGGGGGACTGGTAAATTTCTCAGCATTCATAGTATATAAGGCAAGGACACCACAGGGCAAATGAACGTTTGGTACATTCACATGAAGATTTATAGCTGGAAAATATTTGCATTTTTTTAATGTGAAAGGAAACCAGAAGTTCCAAAAGAAATCAGAAAAACATGGGAAGAACCTGCAGATATCACACACCATGTTGCCCTACCTGGAAATTAAACAAAGGAACTCTTTTGCTATAAATCAATAGTGTAAACCATTATACGACTTAAACTTGTGTAATGGAGATAAAGTTAAAAAAAATAACTGAATACTTGCGTCAAAATACAAATTTTTGTATATTAAACACGATTTAAAATTGATGGCTAAAAGTACAATAATTACTTAAGCCCTTGGTCATTTTGTAATGATTGCTCCTTTAACTCTGAAATTGGCTTCAACATCCCCAGTGACCCTGATCAATATGGATAAGAGGGTTAATGTAAGCATTTATATACCTCATTTTCTCCCACTTTGATGTGAGCTACTTTGCTGGTAATCTTTGGCTCCTTGTAAGAAATAAAAAATGTTTCTACTTCATTACCCACAAGAAGCTTCTCCTCTAAAAGTAAAGAACAAAAAGATATTTACTTACACAAAGAATACTAGTTTCACCATATTCATTGTTTTTAAGTGCCAGTTATATTTAAATGTTGTCAGCAAATTTAAAATGTTCATCTCACTGTGGTCTTTGCATCTTATATGATCGCCAGTCAGTTTTAAAGCTGAAGATGTTTCTTTAGTACAGGGAATACAGATGGGTCTAGTGTAGAGATAAGTCACCACAGATTATTTTTTTATATATAAAATTGTCCTTTAAAGTCTCATTCAGAGGTTTCATTTAATTAAAATAACTTAATAAATACTTTGTTTTAAACTTTATGTGAGTAATTGAAGAGTTACATCAGTATTAAAATAAGATAAGATGATCCTTTATTGGTCCCACAATTTTTAGTTTTTTTTTTTTTTTTTTGCTTTTTATTGCTTCGTCGATACACAACAAATTTGATTTGCATACAATAGTTCTTTTGTTAAATTAAATTGTAATTAAAATCTACATGGCAATTTCACTTGAAAATTCAACCCCTTTGGCCAAGATAATAATAATACACATGTATCAACATTATTTATTGAAATAATTACAATATCATTGACAAGCAGTAATTGTAACAGAGATATACTACCTGAAGTAAATATCTCGTTCGATTTCATTCTTCAATTCAATTAGAGCAATATCATATAAATAAGTCTCGTTTATTTCCTGGTATTTGTTGGGATCATATTTGGGATGAGGTAAGTAGCTCTGCACTTCAAATGACTCTGCACAAAAATAGCAAAATGTTAATTACTGGTGCTCACTGATAATGTAATGCAGACAAAGAAGAATATTTACACACTTAAGAGAATGGGTGACTCCACTTTAATGTCATCACTGTTATCATTTCTAAAGCAGTGGGCAGCAGTCATAATAAATCTGGGTGTGACCAGCGATCCGAAACATTTTCCTTGATTACCATTACGCTATATAAAATAAAAAGATTAACATGAATCTTACACCACTGTTTAGCATTTTTATTTTTTGTGTGATAAAAAATGCAAATGTAATAGGAAATTACTTACAGTTACAAAAACACTAAACAGCCAGGGATACATAGCCCTAAAATCAGAATCATATGAAAGATCTCCATATGTTCTGTGTAATCCACAGAGACCAACTCTATTACCTTCATCTAAAACAAAAACAAACAAAGCCAAATATGACACTTCTGCATGCACTATAATACTTTCAGTTACCCTTTCACCATAAATAAACATCTCATGTATTTAGAGCATGTCTGGAATACTAAATAGTGGACGGAATAACTGGTAAATACTACATAAAATTCTAGTTTTGAACTTGTGCAACAATTTTTTAATGTGTTAAATTGTGCCTGGGTCCTTTGCCTTTAGACTAGTCTCTTAATTATTTAAGTGGAAATCATAGCCAAAATTTGTCTATGATTTTGTCTATGACCTTGCATCCAATACTGCAATCCACCACACCAAGAACTAAATATATAATAATAATTGTTATTTTTGAACATTTACAGCATATATTGTTTTTGATAATTGTCAAATAGTGTCAATCCACCATGAAGACTCAGTACAATAATGATTGACAACAAATATACCAATCAAACACTGAATCCCAAACACCAAAAAAATCAAGTTATTGATGTGGTCCATACAGTGGGCTAGAACACGGAGATGCTGGAGAAGCTTTGTAATAAACAGGGCTGTCTGACCTGTTGCTTTGTTTTCAACATCTTATTTTTGGCACTCTATGACAAAAGAAAAACCGTCGATAGCTTTTACATACATACAGCACCGACATTAAACCTACAAACAAACAAAACATTGACCGAAAAAGGTTATAAAAAAACAAAAATCAAAGATACCAATTATTTTATCCAAGGTCTCCTCCAACTTCTCGTAGTCAGTGGGTAAGAAGAGATGCTGCTCACCCTTTTTTTCTGTTACCCATTTTTCAACATCAGTTCTTACTATATTGGTACCAACTCCAAACAAATAAAGATCTGCAAAATAGCCGTGTTCATGCCAGTAAATATATATATAGTACATTTTAATATATTTCTTTAGTTCCGATAGCAGCAGATTGCTGCTTGTGAGTGAGAAATAATAAGCACATTTACGAAGAAAAATTTAGTAGATACATGATATATAAGCTATAACACAAGACAACCAATGCATATACCTATGTTTTTTTATAGAGGAAACCTTAATTATTTATAATATAATTTGTAGTTTCTTACCAAGAAACTGGTTACGAGTCTCATTTCCTCTCAGCACCATATATTTGATTTCATCCACATATCTTTTAGGAATCCCACCCATATTGTAAATACCTGCAAGGTTTTTTCATGCAATACTAAATTAACACATATGAAGATGGAGAGACAATATATAGTTGAAAAATAGTGTTAAAAACTACTAATACCATCAGTGAACATGAGGACAATATGTTGGGTTGACAAAAAGTTTTGTAGATTATTTGCTTCCTTGAACCTCATGTTTCCAGAAATATATTTATATACACTGGCAATGTCAGTTCCCGTTTTCTTGTGTTTTCCTGTCAATTTTAAAACAAAAAATAAAATTAATTGCTATCTGATCAAATTGCTGCAGGAACAATGACAAAAACAGCCTTGTGCTGATCCTAAATGTTTTATTCACTCATTCATTCATTATCTCCCGCTTTATCCTCTATTAGGGTCGTGGTGGGGTTCCCCCATGCCCATCCATGGGAGAACGTTTCGGGCGCTGGGCAGATAGACCCAGGACAGGGCGCCAATCCATCGCTGGGCACACACTCACTTACACAGACACACTATATGGGGCAATTTGGAGAATTCAATTGACTTCATCCATGTTTTTGGACTGTGGGAGGAAACCGGAGAACCCGGAGGAAACCCACGCGGACACGGGGAGAACATGGAAACTCCACCCAGATGGGGATTTGAACCGGGAACCCCTAGCGCTGAGAGGCGAACGTGCTAACCACTAATCCACCGTGCCGCCCTAAATGTTTCAATTTTACAAAATTGAATCCTGTTTAAAAAGCAGAGAGCAAGAAATATCTTTATTTTGATATGAAATTATGAAATGTATGTGTACTTACTATGCACATTAAAAAAACATTTATAAAAAAAAAGAAACAATAACTTACCAGTAAATTTAAAAGCCTTTAAGTTGTTTATAAGAGAGTTCAAATTCTCTCCTGTAATTTTCATAATGTCTGTAGCAAAGAGTAAGATCTCATAATTTGGAGTAGCATCATACTCACTAATCTGTTAATAGAACAAAATTTCTTTAACTGAACTAAAGCTTTTAGATTTGAAAATGTGTACCAGGGTTAGACAAAACTGACAAATACAAAGGAAACAGATGCACACCAATTTACACAACATGAATTTAAATTTCACAATTTAATAAATGAAGTGAATATAAATAGCATATATATATATAAATAATTCAAATATTAAAAATAAAATATCATGGTGGAATATGGAATGTTTAGAATTTTTTTTAACCTTTATTAAAACATACCTTGTCTATGAGCTTAATTGTAACGTTTTTTGCCTTTTTAAAATCATCTTCCTCTATGCTGTCTGATATATCCAGGGCAATGTAGATGTCTAAAGGTCCATTACCATCCAACCTAATTCTCCTTTCAAAACCTCCTGTAAAAGATGCAGAGAGTGTACTCAATGCATGCATGTTTATTTTAATAGATAAAACCCTGAAACTTGAAAAATAATTAAGGATAATGAAAATACCTGTTTCATCATACATAGACAGTGTAGTTTTCAAAGATTTGCCAAATACCTCCGCTATTTCATCTGGAGTGTCATAGGTGAATTCAGCTAAAAAAATATTTTTATATTTTATGAACAAGTTTTTAAATGCTTAGTATTTATATAATATTTCTTCTTGACCTTGAAAAAAATCAAGGTCAATCACTCAAACGCTCACCGTAGCACTCTGGGTCTTTCCCCGACCATGTGCGATCAATCTGACACACCCGCTCTTTAGAACCAACCAGTTTCAAATTTCTGTCACAGGTGTAAACAACTTTGTCACCAATATTAAAATTGTGACCATCTCTGCTGGTTCCAGGTGGATTGCCAGGATCAGGACAGTGATCAGCTGTGGATTTAGTTAAATCTCATCATAAATCAGTTACAATAACATTGTCATTTTTATTTATATTACCACTGTATTAAAAAGGCACTGAAAAAAATGAATTGAGATCAAATAAAATCACTTACAGTCATAACTACAAATTGGTGTGGTGCCACTCCACTTTCCATTTTGTTGGCAAGTGCGTGTAGCAGAGCCTCGGAATTTGTAATCAGACTCACATTCATAGGTGGTTGTGTCACCAAAAAAATAAATACGCTGACTGGGCTCCACGACTCCATTTTTCAGAACTTTTGGATTTGGACATGTAACCTCTACAGAAAAAAAAGAAAGAAATGAGATTAAGCAACTGACTAAAGGGAAGGCTATAACCAGTTGTTATTAAATGGTTTGCTACTCACTTTTACATTCCGGACGTTTAAAAGTTTCAGGACTCCACCTTCCAAGCCTACAAACAAGTTTTTTATTAGGACTTGGATAAAAGCCATTTGGGCAGATATACTCCAGTATACTACCCTCATTGTACATATCAGTGAGTGTGAATCTGCCACCAGTAATAGGCAAATTACTGTCAGGGCATTGCAATGTTTCTGCAAAAACAGAAAAAAACAGCTCTGATGTATGGATTATAAAATAAATGAGATGAGAAATGAGAAAAGAGAATATGACATTCTGCCTAAAAAGACTGAGTAAAAGTATATAGACATGTTTCCAATTATTATAAGATTAACTACCATAATATAATTACTTTATTTAAATTTTATATAAAATCTTACCTGTTATGCCAAAGCTGAAAATCAGAAATACATATAAATCCCAAAACTCCATGTTGCATTTTTAAACAATGACAGACATGAGTAGTAATAAGAAGGCTGAATAGGGTCATTTTTATAAAGGCCGTCGAATCTGGTCACATGTCTGTAGTTACTGTTTAACATGAGGGTCAACTGAGAGACAAGTCAAAGTGAGGGTTCTGTGAGGGCCGTGGGATCGATGTAAAGTTGCTGCACTTTTGGAACATCATAAATACTATAAACAAAAAGGTTTAAATAGATGTCATTCAAAAATCTTTAAATGATTCTTTTAATTCCTGTACAACCATCAACTGATAAAAATAGCTGTATATCATGGCAAATCACAATTCTTAAATTAATATTTAATGTATTGGGACATATTGTATTTCCTTCTTTCAGCTGTTCGCCATTAGAGGTCACCACAGCAAATTTTGTTTCTCCATCTCACCCAGGTCTGATCACTCTCCTTATGAACCTGCAGGCTTTCCCACACTGCATTCATAAATCTACTGGACAAACAAAAGCAACTGGAGAGGCTGCATGAAGCCATAACAAGATAATAAGTGCACTTACAATGATGTAAAAGCTGTAAAACAATTATATTAGTTATTTTAAGTAAATAAGTAATAAATAAGTAATAAATGTAACAACCATAACAATCTTTTATAACTACTAGGAAATTCTATTCTTCTTTTAATTTATTATTTTACTAATGTTATTTTTTTGGCCATAACCAGTACAATAATGTATGATTAGTTTCAAATAATTACATTTTATTAACAATAAAACCTCTCTTACTTCTATAGCAGGGACCTGTACTCAGGCAAAAAGAGCACAGGATTTTAGTGAATGGTAAAATATATTCAGAATTCAAAATTGTACTTAAGTATGTTACTTGCATTTTATTTAACCATTATCTTTGCTGCATTGTAATAAGCATTTTTTGTATTGTTTCTACACAGTGACAGATTTCAAAATATGACATGACACCTGCCTCCACCACTTGAATGCTGTTATATACCACTATCATTATATACCAGTTTGACCCATTTGTTGTTGTGGTGCAGTAATAGATTAGGATAGATAATAGATTAGGAAAGAAATTAGGCAGATTAGTCATTTAGCAGAAACTTTTACCCAAAGCGATTTACAATGATGGGGTTAGAACACAAGGTTGGCCATCCAGCACCCCTGGAGCAATGAGGGTTGAGGGCCTTGCTCAACGCCTCAGTCTTCCATGCCCTCATAAAAGATTCAATCCGTGAGTCTGTAAAATTTAATCTTTAAACCTTGGCCTGTTTTCTTGTTAGTGCATTTGTATATTTGTATTAGTCTGATATTTGTACCTTTGACATCACATCAGTGTATTTAACATGCTTGTAGATTTTGGATTGTAGCCTACTAAAATAAAATAGCTGTCTGTTTGTGACATGAAACCCGAAACATTTAAAGAAAATGTTGATTTGGTTTTGTGCACAAACCGGTTGAAAAGATATTTTATAACATTCAATTATTAAGATAAATATGCCTGTCTTCTTAAATTATAAATTGTTAAATTTAATTAATAAATCAATTTTAAACAGGGAATTTGACTGGACAGTATAATAAAGTAATTTGGACTATAAGAATCTTTTTGGGTGTCATTCTAATCAGACTGATGCTTTTGCTTGGTGAAGTAGTTGGTAGTTTAAAGAAGATGCAATGGGAAGCAAAGGATCTGAACGTCTGAATGAATTTTGTACCATTTAAACCTGTTTACACAAATTACATTTGAGTCCAACTACAAAGTTCATCAGGGGAAAATTCAGGATAAAAACTTATCTAGTTCGTTTATTTTGGCAACAGTCCAGACCAGTCCGGGAATTATTTGTGTTTATGGAGACGAATCAATATTGAAAAAAAGAACTGCTGTGACATTAAACTGTGCAAGTAAAACTGTTTTATAACAATATTATCACAATTATCAGTCATATCATTTTTTTTCTGACCTGCTTACTAAAAACTATTAAAGAAATTTAATTTAAGCAATGATTATTTATCTGTGATTATAAGCCAAAAAAAAAGACAAGTGGTGTAAAATTTTCAGTAAAGAAAAATAAGAACCTCATTAGTGGCTTCAGGAAGTGATGGGTGTGAATGATTTCTAATGTTCTGTGTGGAATGATTTAAATTGACTCTTTTTTGTTTTTTATTTGTGGTGTTTTAAAGGAAGTAAATAAATAAAGCCATTTGCAATTACTAAATTAATTACATTTTAGGAGATGTGTATGTACACTATATATATGTGGGAATGGTCATCAGATGAAAACAAACCTCTGAATATTTTAATAAAGTTACCTGTTAGTTAGCAAACTTCGGATAAAAAATGAAACTAATTATTGACCTGCACAGAAATAAGAGCACAATTAAAATGATTTTATCTCCCAACAAATAGATAAAAGTAAAAAATAAAGTTCATAAAGCTTGCTAGAATAAATTTAATTTATGTAAATACAAGACATAATGTAAATGTGACATTTGGAAAATAATCAAACCATTAAGACTGTGTTTCATTAAGTACAATATTTCTTACAAAGCTACAAAAGGGCTTTTTTTGATTTACATTTTAAGAACAGATGCAGTTTAAAAGGCAAGTCAATCTGTCTTCACAAGAAGGTTAGAGGGGTGTCGGTTTTTTCATCACCCAGGTATTTTTTAAGAAAGTCTTGCACTTTTGGATTAAACAGATTTGTGTGGAAGTCTCTTGCGTTTTTTATTTTCGTATCATCAACACATACATCCACCAGACCCCAGCTGACAACTCCAACCTGTTAAATTACAAAACAGTTTTGTAATAAATGCAGTATTTTTTTAAATACTTGAGCACATTTTGGTGCATTTTATATGTAACTAAACAAGTTCTAAAACTAAACATGTAATGATAGCAGATGAAATGTATGTTGTTCCTCTGACCTGCAACATACGATACGTTTGCGGCACTAAAACAGCGCCACCTGAATCCCCTGTTCAGAAAAAAAATAGATACAGTTCTTAAGAAAAAACAAATATTTAAATCTCTAAATTAAGCTAGATTTAATAAAAGTGGATTAGACACTTAAACACTCCAAAACAGTGTTCCCTCACTGTGTACTTTTTAAAACATAAGTCTATTAAACCATATTGCTACAACAGTAAATGTAAAATCATTTAAGGTTGTGGTAGTCATCTTCTTATCCTTCATCAGTGCTCACAGCACGGTGCCTATAGAAGGCTGGATATTTAAGTTGATAGTCTTTTCTCAGTCCAGCAGTGACAGCTCTATGTGCATTGCAGTGTCTAATTCACTTATTCCATCACAACACAAACTAACAACACCATCATATCAGTTTCATGGTAGTTCTGAGAATTACCCACCACCTGGACATAAACCTGTTCTGTGGTAGTGCTGATCATCAGAGACCAGAGTAAAGAGGGCTAACAAAGTATTTAAGAAAAACAAATTTTCTACAGTTTGTAATAGTGGAGGCGTCACGGTGGCTTAGTGGTTAGCACGTTCGCCTCTCAGCGCTAGGGATTCCCGGTTCGAATCCCTATCTGGGTGGAGTTTCCATGTTCTCCCCGTGTCTGCTTGGGTTTCCTCCGGGTTCTCAGGTTTCCTCCCACAGTCCAAAAACATGGATCAAGTCAATTGAATTCTCAAAATTGCCCCATATAGAGTGTGTCTGTGTGAGTGAGTGTGTGCCCAGCGATGGATTGGCGCCCTGTCCTGAGTGTATCTCCCAGCGCCCGAAACGTTCTCCCCTGGATGGGCATGGGGAACCCCCCCGCGACCCTAATAGAGGATAAAGCGGGAGATAATGAATGAATGAATGAATAAATGAATGTAATAGTGGAACTGAAATGTGAATCTGTTTAAATATACACCAAGTATAGACACAAGTAGATGAACCTAATAAAATAGTCAGTGAGTGTACTTCTTTAAGCAAATTACAAAAAAAAAACAATGACATATCACCTTTGCAGGAAATATCATCTTTACGACCCTTTTCAGAGCCACCAGTGCATAGGAAGTCTGAAACCAGTTCCTGTGCAAGATCTTTTGTTAAGTTTAAGATCTTTTTGACATCTTCAGTGCATGATGCTTTCTAAATACAAGAGAACACAATGCTAAATTACAACACAAGATTATTAAATGTATTTTGGTTTAAAGTATTGACAATCATGTGATTTAAGTACTATATGTTAAATATAATAAAATATATTAGCTATTATCATAATTATAGAACAAAACTGAATTAAGCTATAAAAGCAAGGTGTAGAATGTTAGATGCTATTAAAATATTTTGTGCACAAGGACACTACGTTAAAACAGTATGTATGTATATATGTATGTATGTTCAATTAAATAACATAAAAATAACAATTATATTTATTTATAGGCTGAAACTCAGGATTTAACTCTAGCTGTTTATCATTATGATTATGCTTTTATATACTGCAAAAATTAATTTATAACAAACAAAATCAGTTTTCTTTACCTTTTGATCCTGTTTGATTTGTACATTTTTATTTTTTATATCACTTGAACTTTCTGACATATACAACGCCTTCACAAGATTCTTGTTTAACAGTTTTTCCTCTTAAAACAAAAAAACATTTTTTTTTTCAGAACATAAATTTCAGAATTAGACATTTCAGCTGTTTTACCAGTTGCCAATAAAAGATTTTATAATTCTGTTCCACTGATTAATGCTTGTGCTGCCGTAACAAGTCAATCAAATGTTATTTGTTTTTAAAAGATTTCAATGTGCAATAAAATTCAATTAAACATTATGAGAAATACATTCAGTTGTAAACTAAATTAAACTTTAATAGTACTCAGAGAAATAAAGAAAATTGTTCCTTAATTATTATAGTACATCTCAGAAATGTGGATGAAAAAGTTAAACAAACAAGTGAAACTAATTTAAACTCACCGTGTGTTTTGCAGGTTACCTTTCCAGTCAGTTTGAGTGCATTACTTGTTTCCTGGGTGCAGGGAATACAGACGGGTCTTGGGTGTGCATTGTTAGATGAACAGCAATGGATTATAACCCAAAAAACAACATGTTTAGATCATTTAAGATCAGACACTGCAAGTAAAGTACTACATATAATTTAGATAATATTGCTCTAAAATAACATTATTTTTATTTTTTGAAATTTTAATGCATTGACTTTCAAAATTCTAAATGTTGAATCTTTTAATTCATTCATTCATTCATTATCTTCCGCTTTATCCTCTATTAGGGTCGCGGTGGGGTTCCCCATGCCCATCCAGGGGAGAACGTTTCGGGCACTGGGCAGATACACCCAGGACAGGGCGCCAATCCATCGCTGGGCACACACTTACTCACACAGACACACTATATATGGGGGAATTTGGAGTACTCAATTGACTTTGATTCATGTTTTTGGACTGTGGGAGGAAACCGGAGAACCCGGAAGAAACCCACGCGTACACGGGGAGAACATGGAAACTCCACCCAGATGGGAATTCAAACCGGGAATCCCTAGTGCTGAGAGGAGAACATGCTAACCACTAAACCTTTTATTCAACAATTCTGTGAAATTTGGATTTAAATTAGTTTCTTACCTGAGCTCTGCACTTAGAGTTATGTCCTCTTTGTCATCTAATTGAATAAGGGCCACATCATATTCATAAAACTCCTTAATTCCCCTTTTTTCATGTTTTGAAACATTATAATCAGGATGAGGAAAGTACTGTTTTACCGCTGGTAATCTGGGATCTAACCAGAAAAAGTTATCTTAATTACAATCTTATTAACAAATCATCTTTTGATTTACTTTGTATGTATCATTAAAGTATAAGAAGTTTTTATTGTTGCTGTTGCATGCTGTACTTCTGGCATTAATTGCTTCGACGCCGATTTGTCCATTCTCAGTCGATCGAAAGCAGTGAGCAGCAGTAAGGATAAACCTGGGAGTGACCAGTGATCCTAAACAGTTTCCTGTTGTGCCATCCTTATGCTGTAAAAAACAGACAAAATATGCTTAGAGATATGACCTGCTATAAACTTTACTGCCACTATTTCAAACCTAATAAACTTGTTAGGCTATAAAGACACTATGATACTGATACTGATTTATTGCTATATTTTAGCAATAAATAAACTGAATTATGCATTACATAAAACATACACATGATTATTTTTCATATTACCACATTTTAAAGTATAAAATCTGAAATAATAAACTGCATTTCTCACTTTAGAAACCACTGATCTTAATCTTATACTTCCAGACAAATGATAACAATAAGTATTTAAATTCTAACTGCCCACCGTGACTGTAATCTTTATAAGCCAGGGGTATCTTTCCCGCTCAACCTCGTCTGTAGTTTTCTTAGTGTTTTTATAGAGTCCGCACAGTCCCACACTAGTTGATTCATCTATGTAAAGGAGAAATAAAACTGGTACAATCAGTACAATAACTGATTCTGGTTACTGAAAGATGTAATTTCCAAAATGCTAAAGGAATTTAGTAGATGAGCCTCTGAATCAGAACCACCAGCTCAATGGTGAACCAGCTGACACAGAAAACACGTCTCTTTAATAATGCATTGGTTTTGTTGGTGATGTACTTGAAAATAACTAAATAAATAACAATAATTTTTATTATTTAAACTGAAAGAACTGAACAGGAATACCAATTATATCCTCAAGAGCACTTTGAATGTCTTCAATATCTTTAAGTAAGAAGAGATGCTTGTCATTTTCGCCTCCTTTAGTCACCCATTCATCAACATCTTGTTTCACTACGTCAGACCCCATTCCAAACAAATAAAGATCTGCAAGTTGACAGAATAAAAGTCAATATGGATACAGTACATTTACATATTTCTCAAATATTTTTCTAGGTATTAGAGTTAAACTAAATCTAAAGCTAAACCACTTTTATATGTGGATATTTTTAATAAAAGGTTTTAAATTGTATGAGTATGTTAACAGATTCCTCACCAAGATATTTTTTCCGACTCTCATCTCTATTTAGGACAAGATCATGTATTCTGTTAACAAAGAATTTTGGACTTCCTCCCATATTGTATGCACCTGCAAACAGAGAAGAATATTAGTCACTGTAGATAAACCAAGTTAAAGGGTAGAGCTATGTAATAATTTGTGTGAAAACAGTACCATCAGTAAACATAATTACAACATGATGGGTCTCAAGGAAGGTTTTTTCATCTCTGGCCTTCTCAAAACTTAAGCTCTCTGAAATAAGTTTGTAGGCAGCATTGAGATTGGTTCCTAACTTATTTCCCCTGTCTGCCAAACACAAAATATCAAAACATCAGAAGACCTATATTTGTTATATATATTCGATATATTATTGGATCAAGAAAAAAATTATCCTGGCAAAAAATCAAAGAAAACATGTAGTTTATCCTAAGATTACACTTACCATCAAATTTAAATTGTGTCAGCTTCTCAATTATTGATGCCAATTCATTTTCTTTACGAATCTTGTAATCAGCCATACTCACAATTCTGTTAACATTTGTTGTAAAAATGATGATCTCATAATTTGGAGAGACCTGATAGTAGCTTATCTGGAATAGATAACAAAATAAAACTGCAATAAAAAAACAAAAATGATAACATAAGAAAGAATAGAAAGTATGTTTTTTACAACTGATTGAGAATGTTGATGAATTTTAAATTCATATTTTTTATATCTTATTCTGGTTCAGTAAAAATATGTTCTAAATAAAATTAAGTAATTAAATCAAGCACTTCAAGAGCAGAATTTTAATTTAAACATACCCTGTCCATTAAAGTTATAATAACTTCCTTAGCTTTTTCAAAGTCTGTTTCATCTATGCTGTCTGATGCATCCAAAGCAATGTAGATGTCGAGTTTTCCTGCCTGGTCCAATGTTATTTTTTTTCCATGTTGACCTGCATAATTGAACAATGACAGGTGACTCATTTAGAGAGTGCATCCATTAATGCTTGTTTTCCAAAAGTAGAAAAATAGTACTTAGAAACTATTACGACACATAATAAAATACATTATTGTTTTAAGAAAGCAACTAAAAATCAGTGGTTATCAGGAGTTTTGAACACCATGAACTCAGCCGTACCTGAAGTACCTGATTCCTCATTTATTGTGAGTGTAGTCTTTAAAGAACTGCCAAATGCTTCTGCTACTTCACTTGGAGTGTCATAAGTGAAATCAGCTGAAATGAGAAGTGGGAAAAATTATTAATACTGTACTAACTGTATATTTTGGACTCCTGTTTTTTGGAGTTATTTAAATCTTTACAATGCATTATGGCAATTAAGATACTATTTATGAGCTCACCATAACACTCTGGCTCCAATCCTGACCAGTAGGCACCATCCATACATACTCGCTCTTTAGACCCGAACAATTTCAAATTTTTATCACAGGTATAGATAACTTTGTCATCAATAGCAAAACTTGAGACCTGCCTTTTGGCTCCAGGTGGAGTGCCAGGATCCGGGCAATAACCAGCTGTGGAATTTGCAGATCTTATTATTAGGTATACGAAATTTAATATGGAAATAAAACAAAAATAAAGTAATTAATCTCTTACTGTGCCCTTTACAAATAGGTGTACGTCCGCTCCATTTTCCATTAAGCTGGCAAACACGTGTTTCAGACCCCGCAAATGTGTAACCTGAATTACACTGGTAGGTGGTTGTGTCATTCACATAGTACGCTGGCTTACCAGGGCTCACAAAGCCATTTTCTATAACTTTTGGATTCGGACACGTGATCTCTGAAAGAAGAATAATGAGAATGCTGAGAGTTTTAGTATAAATAGGCTTTATATGAATGTGATTATGGAAATACGGATTACATACATGACCTCTCTGTAATCTGTACAATTTGTGATACTACGATATAATATAATTACATTTAATGTTACTCAATGTTATTTGGTTGTGAACGGGACTAGCAAAATAAGAATTTCATTGAATACTGTAGACTGGTTACTTTGTGCACATGACAATAGAAATCTTGCATCTTATAGGATGTGTGTTACTCACTTTTGCATGCGAGTCTACTGCCGGGTGGAGGATTCCATTTGCCATTCAAACAAACACGTTTTGAAACAGAATGAGGATAATACCCTTCCTTGCAGATGTACTTTAGAGTACTGCTATGATTGTACATCTTAGTAAGGGTGAAATAACCATCTGTGATTTCCAGATTCTTGTCAGGGCACTGAGAAGAAAATGGCACACCTATGGACAATCAATAAAAAACATGTTTGAGTTTTGGGTAGTTTTTAAGTGTATTAAATATGTTTATTCTTATATAATAAATTAAAACATGCATTGGTTAAGCAAACCAGACCTCATCAGACCACCAAAAAGCAAGTATTTATTTAGGTGGTAGATTATTCCAGACATTACAAAGTCTCTGATAAGGTGGTAGTAGCGTGTTAGCGCAATTGACCCAGAACACTACATACAGAAGGCTCATGACTGGATTGCTTTGATACTACACAGAACTGCAGGGTCTTTTTTTAGTCACAATACACAATAACACCACCACCATCATATCACCTACCACCCAAATATTATCTGCTTTGTTGTGATCCTTATGTGGGTCATGAACATATGAGAGTAAACGAATGAAACTGTGTAGAATTGTAAAATGTGTGAACTGCAAATGAAATCTAATTGTCAATCTGGTAGAATTATATATATAAAAAAAATACAACATACAATGACAAATTATAGTTTCAAAATTTGTTTAATTGTGAAACATAATGTGGTGCTTGCAAAAACAAATGACATGAAAACAAATATCAGAATTATAATTAAAATATTTTAAAAATGTATATAGTTAACACATTTAAGAAAAATATTACTAATCATCTTACCAGTTATGACCGAGCAAAGGGTCAAAACCTGTAGAATAAATAAATTCCCAAAAAGTATGAGCTTCATGTTGCCTTTCAAAGCTGACTGTGGGTGAAGAGTCTAACGCTGACTTAAGTGGGAGGACAATTTTATATACAAGCAGCCAATCTAGTCACAAGGAGGACAGGGCTAAGACTTTTTAGTCACTGTTTAACTTTTAGTCAAATAGAGAGTCAAGACCTACTAAGATGATATATGTATTGTTTCCAGTTAAGAGAAAAGGTTTGTCATCACTAATACATTTTTAGGTATTATCAGTTAGCACTAGCTTCTTTGGAAACATTTGTTTACTTTAACTTACCTTCCTGGTCAAATAAATGACCAATTCTAAAATGGAGTTTTCTTTTGTAGAGGCGTTTTAATATATATTTTTAATAACATAGCAAATGTAATAAATTGTAGCTGTGCAACAAAACATGCAGCTGTATTTATATTTGTAAAGGATCTTTTTTAGTTCAGCTAAAATAATAAAAATAATACACTAATACCATCATTCTTAATTTTAAATAGCCGTGCTGGCTGTGGTATTCAGGTGATTTAAATGTTTGTTTTACAAATAGGTAACCACTAAGAACAGCTGCTCATGTACGAGCAGACAAAATTTAGATACGTAAATGTTTAAAAAAATGATGTAAAAAAGATATCTGCATTGATCAAAAAAACCTAAAAATAATACAAAATATAAAAAACTTTTATATTAAATTTAATTTATTTAAATGCATATCGAAACATAGAAAATGGCATACACTGATGTTTTAGGGTTTGGATGGGGTCAAGAGGCAGATAATTGGAATCAAATTACTTAAAGAAAAACAATTCAAAATTATTTATGACTTGATTGACAAATGATTTATGATGTATGATTACACAATGTGTTATGAATTGATCCCTTATTAAAGATATTTAAGGTTATTTAAACATAAATGTTTGTCGTATCATGTGTTAAATATTAATTAATGTTTGGCTGTTTAAAATATCAGGACAAAATTCATGGCACAGGTCTTTTGGCCTTTAATACATTTTTGTTGTTTTATCATACATTGGTCATCTTAAGGTCACTGCTGAAATGTGTGGTTTTGCAACAGTACATTTCTCAAATTCATTTAAAATATATAATCTTATTTCCTTTCTCTAGATCACATCAGTGCACAAAAAGAGGAACATTTGTTCATGTACAAGTTACTTTTACTTATAGGGTTAAATTTGCTTCAAATGACTCAAAGGGAGTGAAACTTATAAGCGTTTTTAAAAATGTAATAAAGCTTGTGGTAAGAAATGTTTCTAAATGCAAGCTGTTGCGTAAAATAAACACAACATGCACATATTCCTAAGAGTTGATAAAGATTTCTGATGAAGTCTAAAGTCCAAAAACTTCCACTATTGGCAAAGTTACTCAGTGAAACCAACTGCCCGACAGAAACAGATTATAAACATACAGCATGTTTAAATGAAAATGCAAAATAACAGCAATTTAAAAGAACTTTAGAAAAGTAAAATACAATTTAGTTGACCCACCACTGGTGCACTTGAATATTATATTCATGGAAAAGTAAACTGTGACCTAATCGCAAATTTCAAAATATGAAGTGTTTTGCAGAAAACCTAAACATGCCAGATAAAAACAGATGATCGTCATTTGAATAACAACAAAATGCATTTCATGAAAATACCAGCTTACCAACTGTTAAGTATAGAAGTGGATTCATTATTTTTTGGGGGTTTGTTGCGGTCAGTGAATTTGCCCCTTTGCACAAATAAAGGACAGAAGGGATTCAACAAATGACCATTAAATTCTAAATATATATATATATATATATATATATATATAAACCCATTTTATTTTTACCTTTAAAGGTTTACAGTTCTACACTACCATGGGATCCTCATGTTCAAGTATATGCATGACTCTAGCCTGCTAGGACAAATTCAGAACATTTCAACTTATATGCAATAAACCAACACTAGTATGATGATGCTAGTAGTGTTTCTTATGTTCTAAAACCTAGGACCCTGGTAATGAGAAATTTGTAGAGAAGTGTAAAATAAAAAGTGTTACACTTGACAACAGCTGCAGAACAGAAGGTAAGGGCCATTCGATGTTTTTTTTCCTGTATCAACTGTCACTTAGACTCACTGCTCCATCTGGTGGGAACTATTACTGTGCTTTTTATGTCACTGCTTGAACTATTTATTCAAGCTACTCGTTAATAAAGCACATAAGACAAATCTGAGATTAATAAAGCTTTTAGAAATAACAAAAGTTGAAAACTTTAATGTGGGAGAGAAGGAAAGCTATGAAGCAGAGCGGCTATGGTAGAGGATTAGTTATTTGCTTGAAAACAATGGACATTCCTGATATAAACCCTTCTTTGAAGTCATTTTCCTTAGCTACAATATTTAATAAATTCTATTAAATGCACTCCTTTGGAGAAAAACATTTGCACAATGCAAAGTGTACGAAGTTGGAAGTGCTATGCATATTGTTGTATTGCGTTTGCCATTGAAAGAAAGACAAAGATTTACGTCATATATTGGAAATGTATTTATTTTACAAAGACTGAAGAAAGCCCACAGACAAAACTTCTGACAATTTGCTTTAACAGTAACATGAGTAAATAAAGCCTCAACAGAAATGATGCCATGTAATTGAAGTTATTTCCCTGAATTAATTAATTACCTGATCCAAATTATTTTACATTTACACTTCATCATTTAGCAGACGCTTTAAACCAAAGCGAGAAAAACTTAAGCAATCTTCGGTCATTTGCTGCTCAATCTTAACATTAAGAAATCAGTTATTTAAAAAGTTTATATACACAAATTGTAACAAAGAAAAGTGACAGTCAAAAAAAAAATATTTAGAATTTAGAAAGCTAAGAAGTCAAGCACTTTAAAAAATGTAGTTCATTTCTGTTTAAATGAGGTCCACATTGCTCCACATTTACAAGGTTTATGTTCGGAAAAAAAAAAATAGTACTTGTCTATTTCGTCTTCAATGCATATACAACTCCAAAGATTATTGGAACTGATTCACAGGCTCTGTAATGGACTGAATCATGCTGATCTAAAGAACTAGAGAAATTACCAAAAAGTCAGTATGAATGGGGCGGGTGTGGTGCTCGGTTCTGGAGCAGAAGGGTTCTGCATGGGACAGCAACGCTCTGGTTACTCACCTACCAGGCGAACAGCCCCATCTCTTGCCTTTTGGACTGCACTGCACGCCTACAGCTGTGCTGTCTTCTTAAGTTGTAAGCACTTGTGCACATCTCGCCTTGACTTACTGTTCAGAAGAAGACACCAAAAGCCACAGAACAAGCTAACAAAGAAAAAAATAAAATGTCCCCAAGCTGAACAGTTTCCAATTTGCTATGAAATGCATTAATAATTGAAAAAAAGTATCAAACAATACTGTCTAAACATGCATGTTGCTGATATCTACTGAAGCAGCAAGGAATGAGCCAGTGCAGCTTTAATCAGTACATCACACCCAAGTAGGAAAATGGATACTACAGAAAACCAAACCAAGATAATGTGGGGTACTGTGTGTGCCTTTCCTAAAAGTCTTGGTTCTTCCGCTTGTCAGTCTTTATTAAAAAATTACTTGAATGGAACCCAGAAGATGGATCTGAGCTGAAGGTTTCCAACTGCTGGAGATGAACGACTAAGGGGGAAAAATGTATGATCAAGGTGCAAGCATGATCAGGGCCTGTGGGCTTTACCTTGTGGGAGTGGATCCATGCCACTGTGGTACTCTAACTCTCTTCCCCCGTCATGATCAACTTGGCGTCCTGAGGCCGGGAGCCATATTAGCTGTAGTTAGCGAAAAGGGAAAACGTGGCTGGAAGAGCAGTACGGGTAATCAGTCATGCACTATGTATAGCAAAATACTTTATAGACAGTCAAGGGTTAAAATGACAAAACCCTGGTGCACTGAAGGAAACTACACCAATGTTGCCCAGTTTTCACCAATATATATGTTGAAAGGAAACACATTAGGATAAGATTAAGATATCTGTCACTAACATTTTCAGGGCCTGGACACTCAACATAAACCATCTGGCACCATTTCTAAATGCAAAACAGCCCAATTAAGCCCCTTAACTTAAACTGCAAGCACAATTGTACAATTATTGACAAGTATTGCGGATTACTGCAATACCAGCCCTTTTGCTATCACTAAAATAATGTGTTTGTGTCTGTGTGTGTGTGAGTACCCCACCATCTCTCAGCGTTGGAACGAAAGACTGAAGACAGTCTGAGTTGTGTTCTAAAGGAAAAAGGACATAGCATCATTAAAAAGGGTTTTCCCTGCCATGATTTAATTACAATCAATTATTGGACAACAAAAAAAAACCTTCATAAGGTAACAACATCTAACGCCTAAGACCAGTGGGGGGGGATTTTTTTTTTTAACACAAAACCAGTGGTCAAGTGAATGAACATTTATTGAATTATATCAGATGTCATGGCAGCTTCATGCAGACTCTCCTTACACTTTCTCTTTGAAACTGCTGATTAGCACAGATATAAAGACAGTGACATTTATGTTAGGGAACATTTTAAGCAGGTGAAACCCAATTTCTTCATTTTTATTGGTTCATAACACTTAAAAGTATAAAGTAGACAAATGTTAACATTTGCCAAACGGGAGCAGTTTAAACACGAATACGTCAGTTTTAAACTCATTGTATTTTATTCCCAAATGAAATCACTTGAAGACCTAATGCAGTGAACCTTAGAACTTGATCAAAGTAAGCTGAACTGGCTAAAATCCAATCAAATCTTAATGTGAAACATGTGAAAACTAACATGTTAAGAAGGAAAAGATTTAATAAAGCTGAAAATGGGAAACGTTTAATTACTCTGGTGAATACTTCTTAAAAAAAAAAAAAGAAATAAATTCATGCTTTTTAACCATCAACCTGAACACAATTTGTCAATTAACAAAAGGATACAAAGCCATTTATGGAAATCTAGCAAATAATGCACTGCAGGCTATACAAAAAGCAACCCAGGGTCAGTAAAATATGCAAATAACAAAAAGTGTTATAAAAAAATTTTTTTAAAAAAATTAAATTGCCTTATATGTTCAATGAAGTCTGGTTAATGCTAGATACTAGCCATCCATCCTGTAACCTAGCCCCATGACATCTGGAAAATTTTAAGATTGAAATTTAGTTTTTTTTTGTGGGAAGGTCACATGATCTACCCTTGAGCTGTTTATATGTGCGATTTGCGTTTTATCTTGACGATGCCCTTAAGAACACTGCCCAAAGCCAAGTCCCACCCACTTGCTACAAAAGTAAATATTTTATCATAATAACATGTGGCTTTTTTACAAATCAGGTCTCTCAACATTCTGATTTGGTGAAAGACACTCACACATTCAGCCATCCATGCTGGTCCTCGTTGCACACTGGAATTACACACAACTTCTACATTTGTTGATCAGCTTTAATGAAAAAAAATACATGGAACCCCTAAACTTTACCCATGGATTTAAGTTCTGAAAGGCACACTTATCTATTGGGGGAAAGCCAGGCTGCTCTGTGAAAACACTCTTTAATGTGACAGAAGCCTAAAGTAAAACCTGGCTGAAATTATCATGTTTGTAGCCACATTATTCCAATGTAGAACTTTATTGTAACCCTTTCCTGAATTTCTACCCAATCTATAATACAGGACCAAAACTAACACACGCATTCAGCTCATCACACACCACACAAGCGTTCAGACACATGAGGTGGTGGGTTCTATCGGTAAGTGGGCTCTGGCATATGATGCTGAGAATAGTCAGGATTGCGAAGGAGAGGTTCCTTGTGTGGTGGAGGTGGCTCATACGCTCTAGGAGGTGCGGTGGTTCCTGGAACAGCGACGTGATTAGCATCCATTGGCATTGAAGGTGGCATAGGCATAGCCGGCATAGTAGGCATCGAGGGTGGTGGTGGAGGAGGTGGTGGGGGATAGTAGTACTGGTACTGTTGATACTGCTGATAACGTTGATAATGTTGATAATGCTGGTACTGCTGAACATATTCTGCGTAACACCTAGAACAAAAGTAAAGAACTATTAGCATGAGCAAAATCTTTTATTACTGATTCTTATAGAATGGCAAATTTGTCTGAAAGCTTAGTTTTTTTTTGTTTTGTTTTTTCATAAAAAAAATTTAAAAAAAAGTAAAACAAACAAATGGGTGACTGTTGTACCTTGCAATAGGGTCTCCATCTTTTAACGAGGGTAGTTCAGGTCCACCAGGTGGTGTAGGCAGTAGGGCACGGCGCTTGGGTCTAGATGCAGTAATGGGTTGAGGCACAGGATCAGGAAGCAGACCTGAGCGCCTTACTGGGCTTCGGTCCCGATCTGATTTGGTAATGGCCTGCTGCTCAGCCAAAACTTGTTGCCCCTGCTGGATGAACCGTGCTCGAGCCGCTTCGAACACAGCCTGAGGGTCAGCCTCAGTCCCTCCCATAGTCCCATAAGGTGGAGCAGAGTACATCGAGTTGCCACCATAGGCAGGATGTGATGCTGTGTTGCTGGATGGTACTTCTGCAGCTGCTGGATAGCTTGAACTATCTCCTGTCTGGCTGCTCACTGAGCCAAGGACCTGATCAGCCACAGATCCATACACTTGACTTGCCAGGGCACCATAAACTGCAGCACTTACTGGTTTCCCAGCTGTCCCACTGCCTTCAGTAAGACCCTTTAGTGCTGCGTATGTCGGATCTGAGGTATTGGTATTAAAGAACGAGTTGTGCACACTTTGCTGTACTTGTAATGGAAGTCCAGCAGCTGCAGCTGCTGCAGCAGCAAGCACAGCCGCCTGACTCTGGTGATGCTCCAAGGGTGGCCTAGTGGGACATTCACCTGCAAAGTGGCCCTGGACCCCACAACGTGCACACGGTACCTTGACCAACGGCTTTGCTGCTTGAAAACCCTCTGTGGTATTCTCTACCTCCTCTTGATGCTCCATGTCCAACAAAGTACTGCAAAAAAGGTATGGGGCTTGTCTATAAAAAAACAAAATCAATAAATAAATCAATGAATCACAACAGCACAGCAACTCCATAGCACAATAAATAAAAGTTAGTTTGAAAAGAAACAAGTTATTCTCATTATATTCTAGACTAAAAAAACATCCTTTAAGACAGAACATAATTTGAACTTAATACAATATTTTGCAGATCATCTTTAAAAAAAAACAAATGTCAGTAAGATTAATATGTTTTATACTGTGATGAGGATCTCAGAAGCCTAAAGACAATTGTGACATAACATTTCAGTTATGGAAACAATTTTTTTTTCTGTTGCATTTACATTAAATCAATAAACCTTTTCTGCAAAGAGCAAAGAAATTTTAATGTTTTTTTGTGGAAAAGCATCATTTTCGCAGCGCGTTCAAAGATGTAACGGTTATAATTTTGACGAGATATTTTTGTAGCGAGCAAAGGATTTTAAGTTATATAAAGTTTAAGATTATTTATTGTGGAATAATATTATCGTTATTATTCATATTAATATTATGGGTGCAGTTAAGTTTGGCTCCTTGATTAAAACCAAGTAGGATTTTATTCATGCGAAAATAAAATCAGTAACATAAACGGAACGACATATCGGATCCACCTTTTACACAACACAATGAGTGAAAAAAAACGACTTTAAAAAGCTTTACATCCTAATTCGGTTTTATTTTAAATTCGATATTAACGATTAATAATAAACGCTTTATACGAACTGGTTAGCATTAGCATTAGCGTTAACGCTGAGCTCAAGCTTCGCAAAAAAAAGCGAATAATTTCTATTAATGCCAACAATTTGTTGTATGTTTATTAAAAGCTGCTCCGTATAATTAAATGCAAACAGTGAATTCAATACAATTACCGAATAATCGCTTTGAAGCGCCGCAGCCCGCGCGCTGACCAACGGCGCGACAACGGCAGAAACAACGGAGCGGCTTTTAAAAAGCTTCGCTTAGCTACCACACACTGCGAATTCACTGCAACAAGCTTTACAGACGGCAGGTTAAAAAACGAAGGGCCAGAACATTAAAGATGGACATCACAGATCTGAAATAATGTAGAACATGCTAGATAACTAACTGCCATCTTACCTAACGAGGTCCTAAAAACTCCCCTTCCGGTTTCCAAATGAACGAGAACGTGGCCCTCACTCTGACGCCGCGCTACGTGCGAGTTTCAGGCTGTGTTTCAAATCCCACACAGCGCTTTTAAATAGTGTGTCTAAATAATCCCCTCATAGTTCTATCCTACGTAGCGTCTAGTGGGTATTATGTTTTTTTGGAACGTGCCCTGGACCCCCAGGACCAGCAACTACAAAACGGTCCGGAAACGTTCGCCTCCGAGTTCACTGTAAACATGAAATCTAAAGCTCATTCCTGACGTTCTAGCTGCGTTTAGGATAAAAGTGTGAAATATTTATATATTTTTATAATAAACCTAATAGCATAACCTACTTTGTATATTTTTTAGTGTCTAAATCATATTTAGGGCGGCACGGTGGCTTAGTGGATAGCACGTTCGCCTCTCAGCACTAGGGATTCCCGGTTCGAATCCCCATCTGGGTGGAGTTTCCATGCTCTCCCCGTGTCCGCGTGGGTTTCCTCCGGGTTCTCCAGTTTCCTCCCACAGTCCAAAAACATGCATCAAGTCAATTGACTTCTCCAAATTGCCTCATGTATAGTGTGTCTGTGTGAGTGAGTGTGTGCCCAGCGATGGATTGGCGCCTCTCAGCGCTGAGGGTTCAAATCCCAATGTGGGTGGAGTTTCCATGTTCTCCCCGTGTTCGTCCAGATTCTCCGGTTTCCTCCCACAGTCCAAAAACACACACATACACACACACACATACACACACACACACACACTCGCAGACTAGAACGTCTTCCTCCGCACGTGGGAAGAGGAAATCACCTGTAGAATTTCCCAAGAACAGAACCAGCAGCAACATTAACAGTAACAGAGTTCGGAAGTGTTCATGGATCCGACAGCGTTGTTCTGACAACACTGCTGTAACAACAGAGGCTGAAAGGTGAGTAGCTTTAAAGATTTAAATGTTAGAAAAGCTTCAAAGATCGGACCTTTTGATCAGATTACATGTACATTAATCGACAGTCTTTCTGCAGAGTAATAAAAACAAACAGAAGTGCGCTATTCTTTATTCCGATCAAACAATTAACGACAAAAGCCTTTAAATAGTATTTTTATGGAAAATGAAGTCTACATATAATAGTTCATGTGTTATTTGATTTATTTTTGTTATTTATTACTGCACTGACACACCTCAAAAACACTCACACTTTCCCCTGACTTTATCATTTTACTGTTACATCCGTACTGCTATATTTTAGATTTAAAATTTACACACTTTTATTCTACTCTTATTTAATTTTTTTTCTTATATAATAATTAGCTATTGCAATATTGTTCCACCTCATATACCACATGGGATGTGAAAAACAATAATATCTCCATGAATCTTTGAATTCAGCTTTTGACCTGTAATAGTTTGTAATAGTTTGTGATTATTTTAGTATAGTATTGCTTAGCGTGTACCTCTATTTTTGTTCATGTCTTACTTGTTACATAGCTCTGACACGTTCTTGTTATTTCCAAGCATAGCTTTAACTGTACTTGAATTAAAGTCAGTTTTAAATCTGCAATATTATTATTATTATTAGTAGTGGTAGTAGTAGTAGCAGTTAAAGTTGCAGTTATATTTCATAATCCGCTGGGAAAAAAACATTTGAAGAATTTTTATAATAAATAGCTAAATGATGCTTTTATGAAAGAAGTGAAGTTTGGAGCTATAAGTACAGGGTTTCGACCACTTTCAAAATGTTCCTCAAAAAATGCCACTTACAGACTTCTTGTCGTCTTAAGAAAATACCACAATCGTCTCCAAAGCACATACTTAAAGGCTTCAGCGTTATCTTGCCTGGGCTTGTTTGGCTCAGCTACAGACACCACACATAGTCCTGAGGTTTGCCTCGCCTGCCTAAACTTGAACTCTGTAATTTATCCACTATTTCTTCACTTTACTATTTATAATGATTTATATTTTCAAAACGTTTTGCTACTTTATTTAAACTTGAATACAAGTGTAGGCATTGCATAGAAACTTAAATATGCATTATTAAAAGGCAAGCAATTGAATGCTTAGTTAATGTAGGTATGGTCATGAAATTCTCTCAGAATATGAAGCTGTTAGTAAGTTTAGTAGATTAGAAAACAATACTGTGTAGATACATTTTATAATATTAGGGACTACATTGAATCACAGAGATATAATCCAGAGATATAAAAAAATAATACTAGTAATAAGTAGTTTGCAAGGGTGTTTGTTTTAAATATGTTTCAAAGTTTTAGTCTTTTCACGACTATGGTGTGCCAGTACGTTGGCATACTCAGTAGTATGTGTGGGTGATTGTTGCTATAGCAGCCATCTGTTGCTAAAAATGAGTAGTGTTCTCCATCCCACACAGAGGCACCCTGTGCCAGGGTACTAAACTTTATAAAACATAAACCTTTCTATTGATCAGTTTTTCACCTACAAGCTCACATTAATGTAAAAATTGTTTGTTCTTAACAACATTAATTGTATTACAATTCCTGTCAAAAGTTTGCACACATCCCCTTCCTGCTCCATCGTCTATTTCCTTAATTTACCATACAGATGGATTTTGTTGTTTTATAAACCATAGTCCATCTGTTTTCTTGTTTTTGTTAGTTCTCTGTTCTCTATTGGTCAGGACCATCACAGAACAGTTAGAATTTGTATGGTTGATTGTTTATTGTCAGTTCTGCATTGACACTGATGTGGCGAAGCGGTTTTAGTGCAGCAGTGCTGCTGTAGTTTCATTTAAACACCTTAGTGACACTGCTGGGATAGGAATAATGCACTGAAAAAATAATCCCTTTTCATATAATAATCACTTTAAATGTTGGTTTCCTGTCATTTTTTAACAGTCCATAGAAAAGTTGTGCACCAAATGGATATTTATTACTAGTTTTTTTTTTTGTTTTGTTTTGTTGTTCAAATTTAGAACGTTCCTGTTTCCGAATAGTCCTGAATGCTGTTTAAAAATTAAGAATAGACAGGCTCCTGCAGGCACTGTAATGCAGAAAAAATTAATCACTTAGTCAAGTAATGACACATAGCCATCACATGACCAGGAGAAGGAATGAACCCCTGGCAGAGTTTCCAAAAATCCATAAGGGCAGAAACTAACAGAATAAATAAACCACATTTTGTTTTTATTAATAAGCTCCAGTTATTTAAAACGATATTACATCTCAGTAAAAAGTCTAACATTTTAGTGTTAAGACACGTTTCTCTTACCTGATCATATTTGTGGAATCTTAAATAACCTGACAATTTGCAAGAGTGTTCTGTAACTCAGCTTGAGCATATGAACATAATTGATATGATGTTCTAAGTGATGTTCCATTAGTTTTATCGCTATGACAACCACCACTCTCAACATTCCAAAGTTGTTGGGAACATACAATTACACTCTAGTTTTACTTATTGGAAAGTTTAAGCAGTTTATTAATCAACAAGTTATGGGCGTCACATCCTCAATAACTTTCCAAATCAAATGATGAGAGTTATTTTTCATTGTAGGTTTAGTAATGTAAACACTCGAGTGTATGATTTACATATGCTCTTACTCAAAGAAGAGTGGAATACATGCTGCCTTTTTTCATTCTAAAACTTAATTTTTTTATTAAAACTATGCATCTGTTCGTTAAAATAATTTATCACATTCATAACAAAATTCTGTAATCCTGATTTTAAATTTGAAACATCTGTAGTATTGACATCTAGTTGTAATAAATCGATATAAATTTTTTATATATAAACTTAATTTGAGTTTATTTACAGAGTGAATTATTTTTTTTACCTACTTTACTTCCTTTAAATGATTATAAGTCTTGTAAATTCTGTTAAATTCTATCACTGTTAAATTTAGATGGACAAAAACCCTGTGTATGACTATCCAGACGCCCAACCAGTAGGGGAGAGACGGGCATGTCCTCAACGAGGTTCCCTAAAGAGTATAAGTGTGCTGGATCGTCTGCTGCTCACATACCCAGTGTGGCTGCAGCTGTCCATTAACTCAGCCACAGCGCTTCACATTCTACAACGTGAACCCCGAGGGGTAAGGAACACACAGTCGCAGAATTATTTTGATTCTTTTTTAATATGATCTTTAATAATAAGTTAGCAGCGGATGTAAATAAATGTATTAAATTATTTTGATTTATAGTTGACAATTAACAGCATTTAGCATTAAATGAGTCATAGTACATGAAGCAAAGTAAAAAAAATATAGTCAGGTGGCAAAGAGGTAAACAAGCTTTTACAATTACATTTCTCTGTAAATTCAATTGTATAATGGCAGTTTTTGTAACAATAATTATGGCGCATTACCATACACCTGGGATGAGCATTCATATTTAGACAAGATTTGTTGTTCTACAAGTAAATCATCTGGAAGTTAATCACAACAGGTCACGTGTGGACTGGTACATTTATTAAACACAATATTAATATTGTTGTATGCTGCCTGTAGACCTTTCTGGTAAGAAAGTCCAACACATCCCAGAAGAAAATGCTGTGCCTCAGGTTAGCGGATGACACCATGCCATCCTTTGTCAAGCAGTTTGTAATCCGGGAGAAAGACTCAAGTAAGCAAACAGAAGTGGCTCATTAGCTACAAGAATGAAATTAATATAATATGTCACCACACAGCAACTTGCACTACATTTTTTTCTGCAATTCTCAGCTTTCTCTTTAGAGAGCTCAGCTATTAGTTTCCCAGATCTCTGCAGACTGATTGCGTTCTACTGCGTCAGCAGGTACAATTGATCTTACTTACTATTTATAATACTGCTAACTGCTATACTCAGTTATGTGCTTTGATTGTGTTTATCTTAGGGATGTTCTTCCCTTCACTCTGGAGCTGCCAGAGGCCATAGCCAAAGCTTCTTCCCAAAAACAGCTGGAGTCAATCTCTCATATGGGCGTGGGTAAGTCCGAGTTAGTTCAGACTGTATTCCTAACTAATCATATCACATATTTAAGATCCTGATGTTCAACGACCTTTTGGGCAATTAAAACAGCTTATAAACATAAGCCTCTGTTATATGCTCTACAGAGTTCTGGAGTTCCCAGTTAAACTTTCGTGGACCTCGAAATGGTCTTCCACCACCCAGTGACGCAGAGTGCATTTCTGTGAATAGCAGCACAAATTTAAGCTTATTTCAGGAGTTTTGTCCAATACAAACCCGAAGTCCCTCAGAGTTAGATTATGGGGCTGGACAGGGTGCATTGTGCTTTATTAATCCACTCTTCCTGCAAGAGCTCACTTCCCGTGGAGCCATGTACAAAAGGCATCACTTTAAACGCAGCATTAAAGTTCGAGTATCCACAGAGAACACTAGTTCATTATCACCGCCAGTTGTCCCACCCCCACCCCCACCAATTCTTGCAAAGGCCAAGGGTAAAGGAAAGGATGTGCAGAAAACTGAAATGCCTCAACCAAGAGAGAACGACAAAGAAATACAGAAGGATGTCAAGGAAGATTCAGATTATCTACAGCCATGTCTTAACCTTCCAAAAAAGTCCTCTAGCATAATAATGCCAACCCTTTCCCCAACTGCTGAGGAGGACTATCGGATGCCCAAAGCTCTTCTGCAGGTATAACCTATAATATAAGTTGTCCCTGGTGCATGTAATGTCTTCTTTTCTTTGTGAAATAAGTCTTACTTCTTTTCTTGTTTAAACAAAACTTCATAGGTTCAAAAGAAAGCCTCAGTTGGGAGCGATGAAGAAAATGAAGACAGTGAGGTAGAACTGATACTGGAGCAAAGACATGCTCCATCACTCAGTGAGCTGGACAGTAGCAGCTCACTGAGTAGTCTTGATGAAGCAGAGGAGAGTCCTGAGCGACCGCCCCTTACACGGGGCACCAGTAACCCCATCATTTCATCGCCTCGTCCTGCCCATCACTCTGTCTCTGCTCTACGCAAGATGAGTGCTGCATTTGTGTCCTTCTTTGTGCCAGGAAAGCGAGTCACACGATTGGTGGAGGATCTTTCTCGTGACAGGCGCATGGCATTTGGGACTTTGGTTCAAGATTTTTTGAGGGAGCAAAGAGAGGCATTAAAGCCACAGTGTGAAACAACTCCTAAAGATCTGCTGCAGAGCCTTCGATTGTTCATTAATCAGGCTAAAGTATTTCTTGTAGAATGTGGAGAGCTTGAGCCCCCAATTGAGACTCTGGTGCCTGAAGATGAGAAAGGTACAAATACACTCACTGAAGCTGAAGACACATTGTCTTAAAGAGCAGCCACACAGTACACAGTTTATGGAGAAGAGTTTATGTATTTTTGAAATAAAACTTACAGGAAAACTGTTTGTATTTTAGACCTGACGCTGGAAAAAGCCCTATTCCGCTGTATACTGAAACCGCTCAAAGGCCAGATCGACGCTATGCTACAGAACTTACACATACAAGATGGTTCCTTCAAAAGGATGGCTGAAAGTATGCAGACAGCCAAGGGAAATTCACCACGTGAATTCTTTGGCGTACAAGTGACGGTGCCAGATAACCATGGCATTGAGAAGATCAGGCAGAAGATGCTTCTGATGAGACGTGCATATTCCCCCATTGACAAAATAGTTCTGCTGCTTCAGATATGTAAGCTTATCTATAAAGCCATGAAGACTAATACAGGTACGGACATTTTAACATTAAACTTGGCTTTCTTTAAAACTTTACACAGTTAAGAAGATTCCACATACACATTAGACACAAAATAGCAGGGCACCTCATAGTCATTTGATAAGTGTTAATTTAATCCCACTATTTAAAGTTTAAATGTATAATATATACATAATTTTGTTACACAAACAACCATATTTTTATTTGTAACAGGGCAGGAATTTGGAGCCGATGACTTCTTGCCAGCTCTTTCCTATGTGATCGTGCAATGCAACATGCCTGAGCTAATGACAGAAGTAGAGTACATGATGGAGTTGTTGGAAACCTCTTGGCTTACAGGAGAGGGTATAAAACACTTTGTGTATTTATATTATACAAATTCATTTGATTTACATAAAATTTTGATGAAAATCCTGAATACTGACTTTCTTTCTGCCAGGTGGATACTACTTGACCAGTGTCTACGCCAGTCTCAGTTACATTGATAGTAAACCAGAGACTCTGTTGTGCAGCGGACTTACCCTTCAGGTCAAAGAATCGCTTAAGGAGTGGAGCAATCGACGCAATTCTGAGTCCAAAAGCCAGAATGATAAAAAGTTGCGACAGGTTGGTCTCTTCTAAAAAATAATTAAAGTAAAAGTTGAGTTCTTAAAATAGAATGTAGAACAGAAAACAAAGAAGAGACATAATTTGTATTACATATTTTGACTTCCTTTAGAGGTTTGTAAAGGTGCTGTTCCAAGACGGAGAGTGTAGCTACGTGAAGACATTGCAGTGGAAGGCTGACTTCAGTGGTGAAGCGTTAGCAAAACTTTGTGCTGATAAATTTGGAGTGCAGCAGCCGGAGGAATATGGCCTGTACTGGAGAAGTGATGGGACGCTGACGCCACTTCCTCCTGATGCACAGATTGAGGATTTACAGAATGCTTCGCTCATTTACCAGAACTTGAATCAAGATATAAAATCCTACAAGTTGACTAGGGGAGGGGCTTTGGACCTTTCTGGGGAAACCTCATAATGTAATTATTAATTATACTGTATACTAATGTAATTATCAGATGGCCATTAAAGTAAAACTTCTGTCCGTAGCCATATTTTACCCTTTTCGGGGTCCAAATTTTAGTCATCTTAGACATTTTATAAGGCAGTACATTATTACAACATTACAAACATTCACATCTTATTAAACTATTATCAAACCACTGAAAGGCCCATGTTTAAATCTTAAACAATTCCTAATATTCATTTTTTTAAAAATCCAGCAGTTTGTATGGGCGGTGCTATTGAATAACTAATAGGTTCTCTTTTCTGACGCTTACAAAAGAAGAAGTTCATGCAGAATTTATGAATAAACCTATTTCAAATGTACAGCTAAATAGTCTTTGGAAGGAGTTTTATTTATATATTTTGCATGACTTCATCTTTTGTATATGTCAACAGTAATTCATGAAAAAATCATGAGGAAAAGGTACGACACGTAGTAAAGAAACAGTCATTTGTCGAATTTTCTTTAGTTTTTAAGGTGATACTCAGCACCAATTGGATTAATAATTTTCATGTTGAATACAAATTTAGACTTAAAAAGGTGGGAAAATATGGTTATGGTTAAATAAATTACATTTCCTTTAATAAGCAGTCATAGGGTTGGATGTTTGTTACTATTACTATGTCTGATTAAAGGGTAATGTCATTTCTGCCTTTTTATTTTTATAGCACTACAGTTCCTCTTTCTCTGAATAACTGTAAATATACCCAAATGAAGGACATGGGAACAGTTATTATTTTCAAATGTCTGTTTCCGGTGATGCAGACTTTCTACTCATTTTTTATAGCTGTTGTTAGTTGCTGATTTGTTGTGAGGCTGAACTATTAAAAGGCCACACAAGCACATCAGCTGCCTCCTTATTCATATCCTGTGTACATTTTTATTTTTTGTAATGTCTGTATTAAATTATTAATATTTTTTATTTATTGACGTGTTCGCGTAAAGATTCCCTTATATCGGGCATGAGGATTTATATTAAAGTTTTTCAAAGTTGGCTGAAGCTGAACCTTCCTCAGTTATCTAACTCAAGGTGTTTGTCATGAAAAACTTTCCAGACATTGTTTTCTATTTTCCATCTTTTTGTATTTTTATTATTATTATTATGCATTTTAGTAAAAATCTAAACAAGAGTTTTACACTGAAGTGACTGAAATCGACTGTTGCATGAAATAGAAGGAATTTATTCTGGATAATAAATAGGTCTGACTTTATACAATGCAGGCATTTTAATTTTAAAAAACTGGATCTGAATATTTTAGTTTTATGATTGAGATGTGAGCTTTAAATTTTCATGGTGCGACATGTGTACAATGTGACATTTTATTTCATTACTATTACAGTGGAGAAATAAACAAATCAACTATTAGAGTTTATTTCCTCAAGCCATTTTCATCCGAATTAGGGTCATGAGACAGTATAGATATAAATGAACATTTAGTAATTAAATTTTTTCTAAAGGGAGTTTAATGTATTTAGTTTGGATGCTTGACAAAAGTCTTATGATTTTATAATTATTCTTATGAAACCCATTGATTTAAATATAATTTGCTGTGATGACTGGTGGTTATGCAAGATCAAAGCATGTTGTATACATATTTATTCTGAACACAAGGTATCTTCAATAAAAACCTATAAGAGTTATCTTCTGCTATCCATGTCTGGGATTTTGATGCTGTTCAAGTTGTAAATATTTACAGGTATTACTGACATTAAAAAAAGTTAATTGAATAACCTGAAATTTAATAAAAGGTTTTTTTATTATTATTTTTTTTTTAATTAGGATGTTCTTAAAATGTTGGCCAATGGTGTTAATGACGCAAATATACAAAAAAAAAAGAGATCATGCTCATTAGGCTATGATAATGGCAGTGCAACATACTTTATTAAAATATTTAATATTAAAACTATCAGGAAAAAAAAAACAAGATACTTTGGAAAATGACAGTTTTATTTTAACTTGATTCACTTCATTTTGTAAATAAGAACTTGGTAAACCAATGAGATAATTTAATGAGCCATAGACCCCACAATTCTCCCCCTTAAATAGACAGCTTGTTAATTTGCTGAAGATTTCAGGAATAGATGTCAGGTAAATTTACCAAAAGCATTTCATTTTTTGATGATTTTAAACAGAAGTACAACATGCCTGGATTATGCAAGTGCTGTTCCCACTCCACCCTCACACAGCACATTTTCATTCGATGCTTTAACACATATCCATTTGCGTGGGAAGCGTAGGCTGTGGACCGATCTGAAATCAGGGGAGTAATTGTGCATTCCAATACCAACTTTCATATCTGACACAGGTCAACGGGCTCAAATACACGAAAGACATTATAAGTGATAAACAATAAGTATTAACCCTTCATGTGTATTCAATTTCAAATGATTTTACTGTTAGTATTTTTTCTACAATTTGTCCAGGGTACCTCATCCCCCAATCTTCAATTACATTGACTTGTTTTTTTCTTCTTCTGTGAGGCAGTTACTGCCTGCTGCAGCCTCAGAATGCAGCTTTCGTCTTAGCACCAACAAGGTGCATCTCTGGAGACCATTTCAAGCAGCTGAGCCTCGAGTTCCTCAGCATCGTCAGTAAAACGCTGGGTGAAGGACTGAATTAATCCTGCAGCACTTGCCTCATACTCCTCCAGTTCCACTGCCTCACCTGAAACACCCACCATGCCCACGGTTATATTTAGAATTTCGAACATCGGTCTGGCTTTTTAAAATATTTAATCAGTTTAAAATGTGGCATTAGTATGTTTAGAAACCAGAGCCAGGGAAAGTTTTAGTGATTTTTTTAAAAAGTAATAATATTAATTAATCAGGAAAGAGATGCCACGAGTACCTTTAACATGGGTGTTCGCCTGGACAAACATCTTGCGTGCTTCTTTACGTAGCATGACAGTTTTGCGCAGTTGCAGGAAATTGTAAGCTTCATCAACCGTTACAGAGGAATAGCGATTATACAGAGCACGGCCTCCCTCCACATCTGCAGTGGACTTGTGCACCTGGACAAATATTTAATAATGACATTACAGATTTCTGGTTCTTAAAAACAGGTGATTAATGAACATTAAATCTGTTTTTAGACCAAAGAGAAATTCAAAAATAAAACACACTCCATTTTCAGTATTGAAGACCTCAGAATTATAGTAAATCTGCTTTGAATTGAATGACTGATGGGTTTGTTTCTTAGCTTAATAACAATCATATTAATATCTATTAAAAAACAAACTGGACACCATGCAAACAGTTTCTGCATTAATGTACCTGAAGTCTGCACAGGAACTTGTGGATGGCGGTCTTGCCCACTGTATGAATCTTGCTGCAGTCCAGTTTGATTAAGGCGTCGGGCTGGCCGTCAGTCCCTGTAGTCTCAGTCAGAGTTACTAAACTCTCCCCTGCTTCAAGCAGTACACGTAGGATCACAAATCGAGCCTGCATATGAGCCTATAAGACAGTTTGATATTACTAAATTTGACATTTTAACAATCACATTTTTTTTTATTACAGAACCAAAATCTGATGTCCCAGCAGCATGATATTTATCTCCCAGAACCTTGTTTTCAAAAATGGAAATATAAAATAGTTGGAGTGGTAAGCAGATAGAATGGAAGATTTTGTTGTAGTTAAGTCTATGCAAGAAAAAATTGAAAGGAATCATTTCACTATTAGTTATTGTTGAAACAAATACATTATCTTCTAAGAAAGATCTACTTTTAGAGCAATAGATGGCGCCATAAAAGCAGTAACAGAAAAACTTTGATATTGCAGCTTAAGTTAAGGGAGAATCTATATATTATATAATGTATTGTTAGTATGTTTGTTTTGTAAATTGTACCTGAAAAATGACTTTTAAAAAATGTCGATATGTTTTTAACATTGTTACCAAAGTGCCTTGTATAATGTCTGTTGTAATAATCATTTTAAATAATACCAGAAAATCAAAATGAATTGGAACTGATCCTCAGGCTATAACAAACCTGTCTCCAGCTCTTGCTCTCTGGTGTGTAAAACTCCAGAGCCAGCAGTCCAGCACGGACCATGTTCAACCAGTTAATATAAACCACCTCTTCTGCTGCTTCTCCTTCATGACCAAAGATGCTGCAAGATCATCAACAGTTCAGCTAAATGTTTACAGAGCCCCATTTTATAAACCTGTTAATATTATAGTATTGGAATGAGTGGTTTACCTGAGCACATGCTTGTTGAGACAGAGATAAAGTCCCACACACTCTGCTCTACACTCCTCATATGAAGAAGCGATGGTGGTGAACTTGCTGTCCCAGGTCTCACTGCCTTTATACCAGCTGGAGATCTAACAAAAAACTTACAGGTAAATAATCTTACAGAAATACATCTGTACCTGAATGTTGCAGAATGCGCTTCTTTTAATGACTCTCTCTCTCACACACACACTTTTAAGCATGGTCCCCTTACCAGTTCCCCTGTTTCTGGGTTACGGACTTCAGTTTTATCAAAGTTTAATTTTCCCTTTTCGTCCTGTGTGATTAAAAGAAACATCCTGAATGATATAAAACAGCCACACAAAGTTAATTCTGATATTCCTTAGAAGACAAACTCATTTATACCTGAATAAAGAGTTTCCCACTGCCATGCCCCAACAGCTCGTGAAGCCCCACCTGCACTTCAAAAGATGGGCCCTTCCACTTAATATAAAGGTCCTGCCATTATAAAGAAGCATGTTTAAAAATACAAAATGTACCAGTAGATTTCTAAATTAGCAAATTTTTTTCACCTTTAATATATAAAGCCATAGTTCTGAATTACTGACCTTGTCATTTTCTTCTAGAAAAGTGAGCTTGTCTTTCTGTGTTGCATATGCAACAGCTAACACATTACCGAGAGACACATTCTTAAAGCCCTCCGTCTGTCTGATATCATCATCTGGGGAAAAGAAATTGCATTTTAGAACAGAAACATTGAAACGAGCTTTGTAAATGAATCATGTTATGCAAAGGAAGTTTGAATCTGCAGTAAAACCTACAGTTTGGAATGTTGATTCCAGCTGGAATGCCACTGCCGGCGAAGGTCAGCACATCCAGTGAGGTGAAATCAGGTTTAAGGAAGCAATCTTTTTCAAAAGCTGAAGGCCATGGCAGCTCCGGCAACAAGACCTCAGCTGAGTCTACCAGCTGTGCGAAGCGAGCGCTCATTGCCTTGTTCACCACAGCAACAAATCCTGAGGGAGTAAAAGTGAGGAAACAATAATCAAGACAAATTTAAATGTTGTTAACTAAATTTACAATAAAAACTTACCTTCAAACTCTCCCCTTGAGCCAAATGGATCTCTGTAGCTCTCAATAAAGCCTATGTAGCTTAAACACAAGCACGAGAGGAGAAACAATAAAATAACCAGAAAACTGTAAAAAGTGGAAAATTTCTCAGTGATCAAAGTAATACCCCTATTATAAGAAAAATTATATAAGGTTATTTATGAAAGGGTGTCCAAAGTAATTTTTGTTATATTTATCTGAAAATAAGTTTCACGACTCATTTACCTCTCCACAATCGGTCCCTTGTCTTTAATCCAGAAACGGGAGCCTTCTTTATGAGCATCCACTGAACCGTAGGTGAAACTTTTGATATAATTTTCAATCATATGACTTTGGTTTTCATTGGCAGCATAAGCCTTTGCGTAAAAAAAAAAAGAACATAACGATATTTATAGAAAACTAGAACACACAATTACTACTGGCTGAGCAAATCTTTTCAAGTTCATGTTTACCTTTGCTTTTTCCAGGTTCTGGCTGACTTTCTCCATCAGAAATGCATAGTCTCCTCTCTGAATAGAAAATACTGCATCCTCAAAATCATGTGTGCCACAAACAGAATCTGCCTCACCTTCAACAGCACAATCTGTAAAAAGAGAGTCAAGATTACATTTATAAACTTTATGAAGGGTAACTTTAATCCAGGGTGGATTATAGAAGTACTGCCCTCATCTAGTAAACATTTCCTCCTTCATACAAAAAAATGCAAAAAATCTATAATATCCTTATTAATTATCTCTAATATCCAAAAAATCTCTAAAAACACAAGTACATACATTTTTAAAAATGCATTTATTTGCATTAAGATTTTTAGTTGACTTACAGCTTCTTAATGTGTTTGCAGCATAATTATTGTTAATGTTTCAATATGCAAAAATTACATTAAAAAAATTCTACAGCATCTTTACTTACCCTTCTTGACTGCAGAAGCTAGACGCACCTCATAAAAGTGCTTCCCCTCTGACTCTTTCTTAAACAAGCGCGTGTTATAAGCACTTAGGTTCTAGGAATGTAGTAATAAAAATATTTAAAAATAAGGTTTTGCTATAAACAGAATGCTGATGAATATTACAAAATGACATACTCAAAAACTTTGTGACTTTACTACTTTTTACCTTGGAGTCTAGAAACCTCTGAGCCAGTTCAGCATCTTCCAAACAGCAGTTCCCTGAGAAGTATGTTGTAATTCCCTAAACACATAAGTAAGAATTACAACAGCTTATTAATTCTTGGCTAATTTAAATTTCATTAAAAACAGACTTACTTTGTCTCCAAGACCAAGCTGTTTTTGCTTGTCTTCCAGAGAATAAAGGCGATCTGAGCAGCTGTTCCAGAGAGCCTGAATCTCACCAGGACTCTCCTTATAGGCCTGACTCTCCCATACAAGTGCTTTAAACTTCTCCTGCACAAAGTAAAATAATTGTTAGGATCAAATAGGGCAAAATGCTGCTGGAGTACAGGACAGTTTAGCAGGTTTTGTGGCTGTGTAATAATCCCCTGTGTAAAAAACATTGTGACAATTCCCAATTTCTGAGGGTTGGTTTTTGTACCTCACTCGGACATTTTGTACAAAGTCTTAGAAGAAAAGGAATTAATAAATGTATTAAAATACTTTACCTTTGGTAAATTGGGTATAAACTTTGTGTCACCAAATGACTTGTAGTTTCCCATGTTTGCATAAAGTCCAGCAGCATAAACCAAAAAAGCCTAAAAAGAGGAACAAAAACAAACATTCAGAGGTCAGACTGGAAACTCTCACAGAGGGAATTTCCAAAAAATCTACTGAACCTACTGAGTGGAAAAGGATGGATGGCGAATCCTTTAATATGGTTATAACATAAAAGAACACAAAAATAGCATATTTACCTGGTATTCATCTGAGTTCAAGCCCGCTGAAGCTGCCACAGACTGTAGCTGTGCAGGTGCCTGTTTTCTGAACAGTCTCTGCAGAAGCACATAGATGGATGGAGACTCGGGCGAGGTCTGCAGCAGCACCACCAGACCTCCATACCAAGATGCCCTTGAGAGGTAATGGGCATACAGTTGTTCTTTGGGCAAAAGCAGACAGAAGGCCTCACGACAATCCAGCGTTGAGATCCCAATATCATTGGGAAGATAATACTGAGAATCCACCATGTTGGACTACAGGCAGTACGTTCTTCCCCAAACAACACCAAGCTGTAAAAGACAAGTAATGATTCAAGCATATCACCATCATGTTAGCAAACATTAATGAAAAATAATTGATAGTTTAAACAGGTTTAAATTATCCAAATCATTTTTTTAATCAGTTGCACTTGCATCTAGGTGGAGTTTCCATGTTCTCCCTGTGTCCGTGTGGGTTTCCTCCGGGTTCTCCGGTTTCCTTCCACAGTCCAAAAACATGGATTAATCAATTGAGTTCTCCAAAATTTGCCCCATATAGTGTGTGTATGCGTGCGTGTCTGTGTGGGTGAGTGTGTGCCCAGCAATAGATTGGCGCCCTGTCCTGTGTATCTGCCCAGCGCCTGAAACGTTCTCCCCTGGATGGGCATGGGGAACCCCACCGCACCCCTAATATAGGATAAAGCGGGAGATAATGAGTGAATGAATATGAATATACACATATATATATATATATATATATATATATATATATATATATATATATATATGAAATATAAAAAAGTTCAAAGAAAATCACATTTTGTACATGATTTGCATTTTTTTTTTTAACTTTACATAACATTTCAGACTTTAAGCTGCAGAATTTCAGAACAAAGCTGCATTTGGACTCCGTTACCCTCGGTGTGCAGCGTGAGCCTCCTCCAGCTGACAGAGCTGATTCTCTGGGATTTGTACAAAGGAAACGAGCAGACGTGTGTCATAAACTGTGAAATCATATCTAGTTTGTTATTTCTCTCCCTTCTGTAAGTTTTGGTTTCATGTTGGTTTTAATGGAATCACTTCACTACCATCCCGTTCGTTTCCTTTTATTAGCGCAGCTAACGGTGCTAAATACTCTCCTCATTAAATAAATTTAAACGAACGTTAGGACAGAACCTAACCGCACATTATTGGTGCACAATAAGTTCACGAACAACTTTAACGTTATTTTATTTTAAATTGGCTTACCGACTCAATGCTGCATCAAACTCTGTCAAAATGCAACCTCACTGTCGCCTCTGACTTCCGGTATCCATTCAACAAATGTCCCGCCTCCCAGCCAATTATGAGGAAGGGCTACACTGATTGACATATCTGTAACCTATTAGAGAATTCACAGCCTCACGGCGTTTACGTCGAGGCGGTGAACTACAACAAAGAAATAAAAAGAAAAAAATGAAAGTACAAAGTACAACTCTACATGTGGTATTAAGTTTAATTAAAGTGAAACCAGATATAAATACACTATTATTAGTAAAAGTTGAATTACCTGAGAGAAGACATACACAGTTTTACATAATTGTGTCTTGTGATGCCAAAACATAATTGCAATTAATCTCAGCTTTGTTTAGCAATATTCATTCATTATATTCTGCTTAATCCTGAAGAAGTAGAGGAGGGGGGTTTGGTTCCCCATACCCATCCAGAGGAGAGTGGTTCGTACACTGGGCAGACTCACCCAGGACAGGCCACCAATCCATTGCTGGGCATACACTCACTTACACAGACACACATGCAATCACACTCTATATGGGGCAATTTAGAATATTAATTTTACCTTGAATTCATGTTTTTGGACTGTGGGAGGAAACCAGAGAACCAGGAGGAAACCCATGCAGGCACGGGAAAAACATGAAAACTTCACCAAGATTGAGATTCGAACCTGGATCCCCAGCACTGAGTGGCAAATTGCTAACCACTAAGCCACCATGCCACCCTTTAACAGATTAAAATATTTAAATATACATGAAGCATATGACCCTAATAGAGGATAAGCGGGAGATAATGAATGAATGAATGATCAGGGTGGAATCTGGTGGATACCAGTTAATTTTTCTTGGCTCTGGTGCTAAAAAAAATAGTCTTTTACTGTCTTGTGTAGGATGTGCATTAGGACCCTACACAACAAAAATGGGTGTGCCCACAAACATGCGCACAAGTTACAAATAGTGTAGAAGTTGATCACAACTTCCCATGTCAGCGATCGTGATCAATGGCTATCAGGTTTGAGTTTTACAAGCTTCACAGAAATGATGTTAACGGAGAATAAAATTGTTATGAAAGATTGCTTTGACCAAGATCTTCAATTGTACCCAGAATGGAAACAAAAGGTCAGCAAGCAGAGAAAAGTGAGGTAGGCACTTAAAAACATTAAAAAAAAATTCTACTAAAATAAACCATTTGTGCTTTACATTACTATGTGGTTTAGATCAATGAAATAATTTAACAACAGTCTGTGCAGTATTTGTTAAAGCTATATCCATTATCTATGAAGGTAATCTATGAAATCTATTTGATATTTGGTATATTTTTTGTTCAATTTTGTCTATTATATGTGGTTGCATATGAAACTTAATTTTATACTTCCAAACACAGTATTTGCAAATTGTACATATTACAGGTACAAGTTGCATGTAGTTGCATGCTGTATCAGGCACGGCAGACTGCTTCAGTTTGGCAATGATAAGATTAAGTGACGGAGTGCTGATGTCACAAAGCAAACAGTTGCACCGAATTTGACTCTTGAAGTAGCATTTATTTTTACATTATTGTTAAATAAAATTTATTTTTAACTTAATGTTGTTCAACCTTCTCTCCTCCAATTAATAAATACACTTTTATTACAAGGTTTCGGGTCTGAAGTGAAATAAAGCCCTGTTTTATGGGTCTTTGCAGCCATGAGTCTTTGTGGATAAGATCAGACTGAGGGGTCATGAAATAAGTAATAAGAGGCCAAATAATAACATTACAAAACATAGGCTTTTATTTGATAAGAGTTGGGACATGGCACTAAAAGGAATAAGAAATATAAGCATTTCAAACAAGAGGGTTTATATTCGGAAAATAATATGTTTCATATAAGATCTGTATCTGATGTTTGTCAGATGTTAATTTTAGCATTATAGTTTGGATTTAATATAGATAAAAAGAATAAGATGGAAGCAAGACACCATCAGGGAAAGGTTTAAGAAAATAATTTTGAAACTAAAGGGTTTTCAGCGATTAAACAAACTTGTTTTTCTGCAGAATGTGCACAGAGTGGAGGAAGGCCCGTTCTCGTGTGGCGGCTCGAAACCGAAGAGAGACAGAAAGTCATCTATTCAAAGAGATGGCTGCTCTGCTGCCCCTGACTTCACATTTGGAGTCTCAGCTGGATAAAGCATCTATAGTTCGAATTACAACGGCCTACCTGCATTTCAGATCTCTGCTGGATACTCCAGACTTCACTTCAGTGATGAAACCTCTTTCAGCAAGTGTCTGTAAATTTTGGGCAGATGACTGTAAAAGGGAAAAGATTGCAAACCCATATGAGAATTGGTTTCTAGATTCTGCACTTGGTGGATTTTTGCTTGTAATGTCATTAAATGGGAAAATCATTTTCACGACACAGGACATCTGTCACATTGGAATCCATCAGGTAAAGTTATTTAAAGATAATTATGTCACTATACTACTATAACTTCACTTTGCTCTTGATATGCAAGCTTGTAATGCAATATTAGAATTTTATTTTTCAATTAATATTCTCTGTCTATTAGGAGGATGTGATTGGTCGTAGTTTGTTTGACTTCATACACCCTTCTGATCACGAGGAAATCAAATATATTCTTACTCAGCTTATAAGTATGTATAAGTTTATGTCTCATAGAGCATATGGTATTCAGCTCTTATTCAGTTAATATTCATGCCACTTTCATTTCTATAACTTTAGAGAGTCAAGGACAACAAAAGTGTGAGGTTGTCCTCCGAATTAAAGGTGTCATCAAAAATGTATTGTCTCCCTGGAAGGTAATCCTTTTTACCTGCCTATTAAATTGAAGATAGAATTACATTATATAACTTTTTGCCAGTGTGAAGAAGAATTATCTTACCTGTTTAATTAATTTTCTTGTTTATTTTATTTATTCATTTATCTTTTTGTAGGTGTTTCACTGTGCAGGAGTCAAAAAGTCATGTTCTACACCAGGGTCCAGCTATTTGCTTCTTATTTGCAGGTTGCTACCTGTACTAGAAGTCATTCAGATGGATGCTGATTTTAATTTTAGAGCATTTTTGAGCATCCATGGCCCAGACATGAAGTTCACTTACTGCCACTCTGGGTACGCTTACTGCTTCATTTAATTTTTATAATCTTACTCTTAATCCTCTACTAAAGATGTGGGGATTATTTAGGTGCTGGGCAGATACACCCAGGACAGGGCACCAATCTTGCTTTATTAAATTGTGTTTGAATTATAATTAAAATAAGTCAATCAAGTTGGACATTATAAAGTAAAACTTTATTTTCTTAAAGCCAGGTGTAAATTATTTAAAATGCTTGGTAAGAGTTATTATGTAAGTAATAAACGCTCCCACGTCTGATTGCATAATGGCTTGGCTCTAGAACTAGTGGAGACAGCCTTGTTCCCAAAACCATCACTGGCATGGGGACAGTGGAAGTGGAATACGTGTGAAATGACTTTCCTATAATTTCGTTCTCTTTGTGTTTTCATTGATCTAGGGTTTTAGAACTGACCGGCTTCAGTGACATTGAGCTGTATGGGCAGTCTGTATACCAGTACTGTCATCCATCTGATTGTCATCATATCAAAAAGGCACATGTTTGTTGTGAGTAAAGCAAACATTTGAACTTTTATCGTTGCTTTAGATGCAGGGGCAGTTTGTTAATGTATTTGAATGTCTGGGGCAGTGTTTTCAAAGGGCCAGGTATACACTGGGAAATATCGGCTGCTGCAGAAACATGGTGGCTACGTTTGGGCAGAGACTGATGCAGTCGTAGTGTACTCTGTTCACACAGGAAAGCCAGAGAGCATTGTGTGTATCAACTACATTCTCAGGTTAGAATGCAGTTTGTCATTCACAAACGCATTTTAATTTAAGAAGATCCAAGCATCTGTTTTTTTGCTGGTGGTCAGCATCAGTGTGATGAAAAATGACCAGCAGCTAACAATAATACTGTCCACATTCTGGATTCTTTTAAAGTTTTTTTTTGCTGTTTTGCACATTCAAGTCCTGAGACAGGCTCCAGCACCTTATTATTATTACAATTTTATAAAAACATAAATTTCATGTCATTATCTCCACTTAATACCAGATCGGGATTCTTACCATTATGCCACCATGCCTCCCATATAGTAAAAGTACATAAAAAAAAAACACTGTTGATCTTTATAGACAATGTTCCCAAAAATATTGTCAAATTTCTGATATAATGTTTATACATTTTGTAATTTGTGTATTTATGTAATATAAATTTCAAAAAATAGACAAATATTTACAACCAAGCAGCACTAACTACAAAACTGACCAATAATATACTCAGTAGAACAGCGTGTAAGATTTCATTATAAAATCACTTTCATCTAGATTCACATTATGGACAATATATCGAAATATATCTTACTGTAGGTGGTATGTTGTCTGTGTATGATATCACTGAACAACCGTATTGTACAAATTATTCATCATTTATATTTTTATATTTTTGTTCCAGTGGGGTGGAGCTTCCAGATGTGGTGTTTTCATTGGATCAAATACAAAGCCAAGTGAATCCATGTAATTCTTTTACATCTGAAGTACAGTCCATCTCTGCATCATTCATTCCAGTCTCACAGAAAGAGATGAGTCAGGCCACCGCTGACAGGCACCACACCATCGTACCTGTACGATTTTCAGAAGACGGCGCTTGTTCTTTGGATAAAGATGTTGAATCAGATTCACTGTTTGTGAGTGTTTTCTATAATGTATATAAATTCTCTTGAATTGGTCATTGAAAGCTAGAACACATTTTGTTTCTTAGCTGAATTAAGTTTTTTACTTTCTGTCTTTATCTTTCGTCTCTAGGGCATGTGTGACCAGGATTTGAATTTTCTTGCCCCATACATTCCCACACCAGAAGAGGACTTTTTGTTAACTCCTGCTTCAGATGATGAAAGTAATTTAGAACTGAACACATGCGAACACTCGCATCTGCCAGCATTACACCAAAAACTCCATCCATTGGAGGATATCTTTTCTTCAACAAGAAGCAATTTACCTACTGTGCAGTACAATGATGCTACTTCTTCACTTAAAAGCATGTAGGTGCTTTGTACATTTTGATCATTAAATTTAATCCTTTTATTTTCTTTAATTGTGAATTTTTTTAAAAACAGACATATCCATAACCCTAGGCACGGACCGATCACAGAGCAGCATGGCACTTTGCACACAGTGTTTAGAAAAGGACAAGTACTACAGTTTATCTTATATTTTGACACATCTATATGATTTACATCTGTAAATTAGGTCTTTGATTAAATGTTTTTTTTTTTACACTAGCTGCAGTGTGACAGTAGAATTTCCTTTCTTCAAAACAAGACTGACATATGGAGAACAGACATTGCTGCAGTCTCTTGGCATCTCACCAGCACTTTCAGAAGAATATCTGGTAAGGCATGAGCAAACAATGGAGTTTTACATGCATTAAAACCTTATTTTATACCAGAAACACAAATGATACATTACCAGAATATATTACGTAGCAACTAAATAAATATATATATTTGTCCAAGCAGATGAACGTCCACCCTGCAATCCCTGCCAGAGCTCCCCTGGGCCAGTGCCTTTGTCCCTTAAGTATGCCAGGATCTCTTGGTGTCCTCCAGGGTCTTTATTCCAGCATATGAATCAAAGCTCTGAGAAAAACATGGACCCTGCAATTGTGGGTCTGCCTGTTCTGAGCAGGAGGGACTGTGAAGTGAATGCCCCACTAGAACCTACATCAAATTTACTTCAGGGTACCGAACTCATCACTGTCTTGGATCAGGTTGTCTCAGGAATGAGCTGGTACTAAATGAGCAAAGAAAAGTTTCAAAATGCACTTTTATTGTTCTACCGTTTTGTGTGTTATTTATAACTTATCTAATATTTGCTTGTTTGCTTTTATAAGTGAAAACATTCGGGAGTAAGAAATTTACCCAAATGTAGGAATTAGATTTTAAAAAATTTATTCCTAATCATTTAAATTTGTGTAAATGTCTGTTGTATTAAATGTATTTATTTTTATTGTGCAACAACAAGAAAGTTTTCTAAGTAGACAATGGTGGAATTACAGTCTGCTGAACATTTGTTTTGAGAGGTTGGCAAACTACAGTAAATTGAGTTTGGAGGGCAGATTGGTGTGGGATGTCATCACTGTGAAACCTCAGTATTCTGGGTTTAATTAAATAAAATACCAGTAAATCAGTGTCTATTTGATGATGTTTGTGACAAGCTTACATCGTAATAGATGTACTAGGTTACAGGCTAATAGGCTACAGGTGGTGGAAAAAAAGGAAAAGTAAAGTCTGGGTATCGTGTGTGACTCCATTGATTAGATTTGGGTTTTTATAAACTATCTATTGTAATATTTTATTTATTGCAGCTGACAAACTTGTCTGAAATAATCCAGAATTGATAAATTATAATAAAAAAAGTCAGTAATCATGTGGAAAGATGAAGATCACAGCTGTTTAGATCAGTTTTAGTGAGCAGCTCATCGCCTTCATCACAGCCATGTGAGTTTTGTTTTATTAATAATTAAACCAGTCACGTCACTGAATAAGATCATTTTATTTATGAGCATGTCAAAATTATCTAACAAACACTCAGGTCAAAACCAACAGCTTATTAAAGCTTGGGAAGGTTCTGCAATAAACTAGTGCTAGAGGTCTCTTTCAAAGCCAAGACTTTTAATTGAAAAGAACGCAATGAAAATGTTACAGAGATTTCAACTGAAGTAGATTATTATATTTACAGACACCACTGAAAGTGTTTCATTTGCAGCTCAGATGATTTTTTCCTTCTCCTGGCTGGACATTTGCTGTACATGAAGAGCCTACTTGGTGATTGTATTTCTACGAAAACAAGAAAATATGAAAATTTTATACGTAACAGAAGTTTGTGTGAAATCGCTCGAGTGAAAAAGTTTTCCATAACTTACGCATTCATGCTCTTCCCACTTCCACTAAGAACGATGTAGGGAGTTTTCTGGGATTTCTGCTTCTCCTGCAGCAGAGCCACAGTGCCGAGGGGAGTGTCACTGCTGCTCATCTTCTTCAGTAGCTGTGGGGTGGGACACAAACTTCAGTCACACAGAACATAGCTACATACATAGCTGCAATTTATAACACAACAAAACAGCAGACAGAATTACAGGGACACATTGCTTTAAAAGCTTTTTTCAGTGACAACCAGGTTGGTTTTAGTGCACTGTTCATGAATAATAAAAAAATACTATTAATATTAGGTCATCCAATTTATGTATTAGAGGGGATAAAGGAACATACATTACATTACAAAGTAGCTTGACAAAAAAAAGAGCTATGGGACCTAAATCCAGAACTCCTAATGAAACCCCCTCACACACACTAAAACAACACCGTGAGTGGCAAAAAAGCCTCAACCCAAGCAACGATATAAAAGAACAATTATGAACCTTTAAAATAAGTGCAGCTAGAACTAAACAGACATTATTTTTGCATAATGATACAAAAAAATGCCAGGTGGCTGAAAGTACTTACAGCTTCCTCCTCCAGCTTTTTCATTCTTTTCTCTGTTTTCATCTTTCCAGATCCTTTACCATGGAAACGATGGGACAGCTGTCTAAAAGCCTTGAGGGGAAAAAAAAATAATAAATAAATAAATAAATAAATATAAAATAAATATTATTTATATATATATATATATATATATATATATATATATATATATATATATATATATAAAGATAATAGCATATTACAGATAAAAAAAACAGACAGATTTATTTGGCCTGTTGTAAGGTCCTGTGCACAGACCTCTTTAGGTGTAAGCTTTCGTCCAGATTCATCCACATATTCAATCTTGATTTCTGGCTTGTAGCCATCTTTTTCTTTAAAATCTTGAGTGAAGCCCCTGTACTCTTCCCTCCGGCTGTACTTGTCATCAATAGCCCTAAAATGCATCAAACGGGACAAACATCAGTTGATAGTCATTTGGTGTAACCTGAATTGATCTTGTTACAAAAATATATAAATAATAATTTATCAGTTACATTTTATCTTCGATGCAGTAGTTGTCATTAGGCAAAGCCCCTTTCGGAGCTCGTACTCGAGCCACCTTTTGAACCTGAGTTTCCAACAAACCTGTAATAATAAGAGTAAATAAAGCTGCAATGTAAATTCACATCTATTTTAATCTCTAAAGAATGTAGCCGTGCTTATGGCTTACCTTTATTCTTGCAAAGCAACAACGCGGCTGCAAGACCAGAGTTAACGATGGGCTCCTCATCCAAAATGGTGGTTGAGGCTGTGGCAAACTGGAAGAATCCAAATATTACACAACACAGAGTCAAAAAAAAAAATCTCTCAGATGCTGAGATGCTAACACGCATGCAGGTCTGATATGAATATTAAATTACAAATGAAGAACTTACATCAGGCTGCTTCTTCTCTTCATCCAGATTGACTGTACTCCAGCCTATATTATCATCCATATCTGAATCTGAACCTTCAGCACCGTCTCGCTTCTCATCCTGCTCAAAGTCCTGCACAGAATCCATAGCCGAAATGTTTACTTAAAAAAGGCAATTTGTAGAAATAGTCTCTCATACAAGAGACACAGTTATGACTTTATGCTGATCCGTTTCTCTGACGTTGTATCAATTATAATATCATTTTATTTATTTATTTTAAATATACAGGAAGCTTAATCAAAATACACAAGTAAAAAGTAGAAAGGGGTTTTGTTTAGTTGTTTTAAGTCCTAGTTTTTTTTTATTTATCTACTGTCTTGTTTGACTAATTATCTAATGGAGTTAATTCATCAGGTGTAAATACTTGACAGTTTTGTGATACTTATGTACTACTGCTTTAATAACGTGTATTAATAAGCTTCCACTCCAAGATTATAATCCAAAGCCAGTCTAGTACATCAAAAACAGTACATTACCTTAAACACAATTTAAAGCTGTTAAATCAAGTGCACTTTAACAAGTTTACTGGTTTGCTAGATTAAGAAGTCACACTGTTAATTAAGAATTAACAGTGTGACTTTAGCAGTGACAAAAACATAGCGGTGCATTTTTATTCACCATGATGTCCTCCTGGTCCTCTCGGTTTCCCGACAGGCCGTAAGTGGGAATGTCTCCGAGTGTACGGCAGAATTCAGATGTGGCATTAAAGACAATGTTGTTTTTTTTGTCGAGTTCATCACTCTCACTGCCAACTCCTCTGAGCACTTGCAGGTGCTCAACCACCTGCACAAATTCAGAAAAGAATAATGTGAAGGAACCAAATTTCAATATAAATAGTTAAAACCATGCAAAGGTTTATTTCTAATAGAACTGTTTTTAAGATTGAAAAGGGAAACAAATGAATTACCTTTTCTCCTGAATCTTTCAGCATTTGCTTCTGTTTCAGTTTCCTTTGTTTCTCAAGCTGTTTCTGTAATTCCTGCTCTGCCTCGTCCTCTTCAAACACATCAGGCTCCGGAGGACTAAACTCATCTTAAAGCAAAATATGGCAACTTGAATCATGATGAATGTAAAAACAAATGAAAATCTTTACGCAGTCATGGCTTTTATAAGAACCATTTCCCACCATCATCACTAATGTCCATGTTGGCTGTTCGGATATCATCAGACGGTTGCATTTCCTGTTGGGTGCCACTCGCTTCAATAACAGCGCTTTCCAACACTTCTTCTTCCATCTCCTTTTTCCCACGTCCTCGCACTCTAAGCAGCACAATTGAAGGAATACAGACAAAATTAGGCAAAGCCGCATCACAGAGGGATAGTGGGAAAAAATGACAAACTTTAATGTAGAACCTTGAACCAAAGTCTGTGCTGCGGGAGTCATCAAGAAGAAGGTCTTCAGCCTTAAGTGGTTTCTCCTTCTTCCTGATCTTCTTCACACGCCGCTTAGTCTTCTTGAAGCCCACCTAAAAGAAGGTTTGGCCATTGACATATACTGAAGTATTTAATATTGATATTTAATCAATATACTATAGTAATTTAACGTAATAACTTATCTATTTAAGATCTTTTTGTACTTTTACCAAAGTAAAGGATCTGAATACTTGGAACACTAATGTTCCAGGGGATATGTATATTACTTTATCTACTTCACATTTACTATGGTAGTTATCGTGGATAAAAATTCATGGCTTCAGTAGAGATGCAGAACTTACCATCTCCTGTGGGGTGAAATATTCTGAAGCCACTGTGAGAGAAGGCATTACCAGAGACTGAGCCTGACTGCGCAAAGTCTCTTTGATGGCCTGTAGCTCACGTTCTCGTTCCCCGGTAACAAAACCTCCATCATTTAGCCGGAAGCTTTTCTTCTTCTCTCCCTCGATTTCCTCATCGTACTTAGCCAGAACTGATTTTGGCTTGAACTACAGAGAAAATATGGTAAGTTTTTCTCTACAGTGACTGCAAATGCAACAAACAAGTCATACAGTACAAGTAAAGTATGTCAGCTGTGTTTACACTGCACTCTGGATGCTTTGTAAACATGATGTTACAATAAACATTGAATTAATTAAAGTAATACCAATATAATGGTTATATTTTATGAATAGATATAGTGTAGAAGAACTAAATAAAGAAAAGCCTAACCGTGACCATGTCATCCACACTTTCTTCCTCTTTGTATGGTTCGTAAGGATTCTTCTTCTTCTTAAGTTCCACATTTTTCTCTGCCTTCTCACGATCCACCATATTAACATTTACCAGCGTGTCCTCCTCTTCCTCCAACACACCTGAACAAAAGCAATATGGAGAATATTTCTAACTTAAAATGCCTCAATGATTTATTTAAAATCTGCAGCTCCCAGAGCAGAATCTACACTAAAGCTGAATGTAAACAGCTGCTTTCGACATTTATGTGTAAACAATAAATCTGTTATTTATCACTTAAAGTCTAAGAACTTAAAGCTTTAGAATTAAAAAGAAAAAAAAATGTTAGCACAGCAAGTTGTGCACGACATTACTCATCTTTGAATTAGGTAGGGTCAGTGTGTTTAAGTACCACAACATAGGAATTAACTGCTTCAAAAAAGTTTAGTACTCACCTTTATCTTGTAAAGTTAACACAACAGTTTCTCCCTCTTTAAAGGACTCCACCTTGTGTTGTACTGAAAGTCCTTTAAGATCTCTCGAACCATATGCCTCCTAAAAACACCAACAAACCATAATGATCCCATCTGTTAAAAACAATAAAAAACAGACACAAAAACAGGAGTAAATACTTATAAGAAGGCTGAGACCTTCTTGCTCTGGGCAAACTCCTGCTCCACCAAGTCGCTCACACCAAACTCTTCATCCATCTCTGCCAACAACTGGGCCTGAAATCAAGATGCAAAATGATCATTACCCATTTCATATCTATTGTGTCATGTGCACGACTACATGTCACTAATTCGAACTATGTTGCCTTAGACAAATAACCACACAATTTAAATTCCTACATGACCTTGTTCTCTCCCATAATATCTGTAATATCGCTGTCACTCACCCGTTTCTCTGCCATCTCCTTCTCTTTAGCCATTTTGCGACTTTTTTCCACCCAAACAGCAGCATCATCCAGCCAGGGGTCATCATCTGACAATGTCTTCACCTTCCTAAAAAGAAAAGGAATTCATACATGAATTCTGTAAGTAGCCATCTGAATATTAAACTTCAAGATGAGACTTTATGTTTGTGTTACATAATTATCTGAAGTGTCCGTATGAAAGTGAAAAGTGCAGATTAAAACTCATACCCAAGCTTCTGATTCAGCAGTCGTTTTTCTTTAAGAGCTGCCAGTTTCTCTCGTATATCATTCTGCTGTTTAATATAGACAGGGTTGATTACCTCGGCCACTACAGGCTCCTCCTTTGTGCCAAGTTCTAAGTAATCAGAAAAAGGTTAGTAGTATGATGCTTTTAAAAACATGTTTTAGCATTTTTATGTTGGCAAAACATGAAATTACCTTTTTTACCCTCATTCAGATCAAGAGGTTTCAGACCCAGTTTGGCTCTCAATTTACTGAAAGAAAGGGTAACAATTTAGAAAGATATCTTCAAATAAATACAGTACAATATAAAAAAAATAGAAATAAATAACATACTTTGTTTCTTCAATACTGAGTGACGCATCACCACTTGCTGATTTTGAAGTTATTTCTGCAAATAAACAAAAACAGGGATTTGATTTTTAAGGTTGAATGAAAAGGTCAAAAAGCATTTGGGTTAATTAAAGTCTGGCTAAAAAAAAGAAAAAGATATATATATATATATATATATATATATATATATATATATATATATACACATATACACACACACACACCATTGGCACAAGTTAAAGATACATATAATGTATCTATTACAAGTATGTTAAAAAGAAAAAATGTAATAGAAATAGAGCTCAGCATACAGTATACAAAATAAAATTTAAATAGAAAAAAAACTAATAAATTATGTACATGGCATATAATACAGGAGGGGGAGACAATATTAAAAACACATTGCACATTGTGGTACGTAACTGCAGAAAAACCACAGACTGCCTAGCAAAAAAAACTGTATTGCACATATAACATTTAGAATGTTTATTGATATTTTTGTACATTGTACCTTTTGATCAACTATACCATATATATATATATATAAAATATATACAAACCCCAGAGACTTTTCCCAATGACTATGGATTTATCAATATAACTTTTTTCAAATAGCAAGATTCTGCTTTGGATGATTTCTTTATGAGTTGAGTGATACATAAAATCAGAACAGAAAATGTTTGATACAGTATATTTTGGTAAGATAGCCATGTCACAATTATTCAACCCCTATATAATATTGTTTCTAAAGCTTTCTGACAGGTTTTATGGACTAAAGTGGAGTTGAACGATAACTAAGCCTTTGAGAAGTCTATACTGATCCTTAATTAGCTTCAGCTTAATGCATATATATAAACCCCACCCATGACATATACATATATACATATATATATAGGGGCGGCACAGTGGCTTAGTGGTCAGTACGAGGGATTCCTTAATCTGGGTGGAGTTTCCATGTTCTCCCCGTGTTTGCGTGGGTTTCCTCCCACAGTCCAAAAACATGGATCAAAGTCAATTGAGTTCTACAAATTGCCCCATTTAGAGTGTGTGTTGGTGTGCGAGTGTGCCCAGCGATAGGTTGGCGTCCTGTCCTGGGTGTGTCTGCCCAGCGCCCGAGACGCTCTCCCCTGGATGACCCCCCCCCCCCCCCCGAGACCCCAATATAGGACAAAGCGAAAGATAATGGATGGCTGGATGAACATATATATATGTTCTCTGCTGAACTGAGGGATTGAGTGGAGACCTTCATCACCTTCATGCTCCTCAAACGCAGGATCCAGCTTTTCTTTCTTCACCCGCGGCTCTCCGCTGCGGCTCTCCCCTCTGCTGCGGCTCTCCCTCTCGGCCCCGCGGCTGCTGTCCCTCTCGGCCCCGCGGCTGCTCCTCTCCCGGGACCGGGACCTCCTGCGCTTGTCCTTGTCCCGCGGCGCATCGCGCTCGCGCTCCTTGTGGCGGTGCTTCTTGTGTTCTCGGTGGCGCTCCTCCGGGTCGCGCTCCTTCTCCTTGTGCTTCTTAGATGATCCCATAACCGAGCAGACGAGTTCTAAACCACTCCGAACGTTACACCTGCAACACGACACTGACCCCTAACACCCCTGAAGATGACGAGCCATTAAAAAACCCGCTTTAAATCCAAAGACACGGAATTCACCGAACTTTAAGCAAACAAACAGCAGACGACGCCACTCTCCTGTCGTCGTCCTAACGCGGCAGTTAACCTTTAGAGCTGCTTCCGGTTCGAATCTTCGAACGCTCCCACGTGATTAGGGTTGATCGCCTCTAGCGTGCTGGAGACGAGTTCACCCTTAAATATCTATCAATCTATCACTGCCAATCTATCACTGGGCACACTCACTCACACAGACACACTATATGGGGCAATTTGTATAACTCAGTTGACCTTGAATCCATGTTTTCTGCTGTGGGAGGAAACCGGAGAACCTGGAGGACACCCACACGGACACGGGGAGAACATGGAAACTCCACCCAGATTGGGATTCGAACCTGGAATCCCTAGTGCTGAGAGGCGAACATGCTAACCACTAAGCCACCTTGCCACCAGTATTTATTCATTTCAGTCATTACAATCTGCTTAATTCTCTATAAGGGTCTAATATGCTCATCCAGGGGAGAATATTTCGGGCGCTGGGCAGATACATACAGGACACGCACCAATCTATCACTGCTACATTCACTTACACAGACACACACACAAACATACACTACATGGGGCAAATTAAAGCATTCAATTTACCTTGAATCCATGTTTTTGGACTGTGGGAAGAAACCAGAGATTTCGAAGGAAACCCCATGGTGAATAACATGGAAACTCCACCCAGATTGTGATTTCAACCTAGATCCTGAACATGTTAACAACTAAGCACCCACTTTATTTATTTAATATATATTTTTAATATATATATTATATAGTTTTAAACTATATTTATTATAGTTATTTCTGTGATGTCTCATAAAGACCTACTTCAACACACACATCCTGATTGTTTGATTCTAAATGCACTTTCAATGGGTTAGTGACTATAGGTTACTTTTTCATTTTCATTTGAAGGGGAGTAAGAAAGTGATACGGTGATCTTTGTTTCACCTTTTTTTTTCTTTTCACAGAATTTATCCTCCACATTTAACCCGTTTGTGCAGTGAAATGTCAGATTAGCTTATTAACACTCATAAAGACTGGCACATCAATATAATATTTTTACAGCCCATATCACTGGAGACATATTTCTACTCCATGTGTTCAGAAACCAAATGAAAGAATCCAAACATTAGAGAAATATAATTTAATTATTGTTAAAAAAAAATGTTAAACATAGTTTAGATTTATGGCTAACATAGTAACAAAATAATTACAAATAATTATGCTCACTTATGAGAAAATTATTTTGTACATGCAGATACCTGTCTATTAATATTAACAAAACAAATATTATCTGGTAAGTGATGCATTTTCAGCATGAAAACGATGCTGGCAAGGTAGTAAATGCTATTACTACATCACAATGGATAACTTTTAGGATTATACACATTAATAAACTTATGTAGTAAATAATTTTACCTTGTGGGTACATCTTAAAGCTAGCAATGACGTCTTGGCTGACATTTTGTCTTGGCTGTCATCTACAAGTGCCACTTGGTCAACTTGTTAAGTAATCTAATTAACTATCTACTATTTGCTATTAACTATCTCCTAATAATATTTTAGAAAATGTATAATAATACAGATTTAAATGAGTTCATAGGTTTAAAATTATACAGTGTTATGCAAAAGTTAGGGCACAGCTGGTCAAATTCCATATTTATCAATTTTTAAAGTGTCTTTACACAAAGGCACATTTTCATGCTTAGTTCCTTTTTTAAAAAGAAAATAAATAAAAAATTATAGTAAGATATATATGGTCTTTATTCTGTTCATTGGTTGATATTAACACTCACAAAAAGTTTAAATGTGTTACCTTTTTATCTAAAAAAAAAGAAAAAAGGGCTGTACTTTACTAAGATGTGAGTGGAAATATACTTGGTATAAGTACAGCATGTGATGTGATTCCAGTGTGAATAATTATTATGGAAATACATACACACCACCAATATGTAAATACCTGTCGGCAAATATTCAAACCTGGGTTGTTCTTAAATAGGCAGTACCTATGCCCATGGTTTATGTTTATACAAATCAGGTCAGGACGTTCAGACATTTTCCTAATTTTAGCATTTAGGCAGTGAAGTCTGTAGATCCCACCACAGTGTAAGCATCTCTTTGGGGCTTCTTTTATGTACCAGAAGTACTTTCTGATAAGCACAAGGCTTCGCCTTATCAGCTTCTGGTAGATCAAAAGTAAAAAAACCCGGGTGATGAACAGGGTATACGCCCAGTCTCTGTAAGCACATACCCAAGTAAACATCATCAATGGGGAACAGACTAATCCACTTTGAAATCATTTGCAAACGCTTCGCCAAAGCTCCAGAGTAAACCACTCCTCCACCACCAGCATAGGTTGGGTATATACCTTTAAAAAAACTCTCCGGGATGTAATATTTAGTTGTTGGTTGACGATTTGGCCAAGCATTAATAATTACATCACCAGCAAGGAAATCATCTGGTGTTTTGATTTCATTTGTCCCCTTTAACAGTGTGAGATGTTCATTCAGATAGTCCAAAAGTGCACTGGTCCTCACAAAAACATCGTCATCTCCTTTAAATATAAAATGGGCATATGGGCAGTGCACTGAAAGCCAATCCCAGAAGAGCAAATCTTTTAGTGTAAGATTAAAGAAAGTGTCTCGGAAGTCCCATTGCAGGATGTCATTAAAAAGACTGCTCTCCAGCTCTAAAAGAGAACCAAGATCTGGATGTGGACCTGTCGTTGTGTCTTGCCTTCCAAGCAAAAACACAGTGCACACTCGCCACCCTTTCCCGCCTGTCTCCTCTTTTACCAAGCCATTCTTCCCCCATGTCTCTCTAATGGCCTGTCTGTTCTCAAAGTGTCCAACCTGGGACTTGATTGCCATGAATAATAAGGGGGCTTCTTGCTCTGTGGCTTGCACATTGCATAGGTCAGGCTGATCTATTAAAAGGGTGTAGTTCCTGCAATGCATGGACAAAATAAAATCTTGCATCTGTTTAGGAATGGTGTTGAAATCAGATAGTTGAGATGCCCAAGTCATATTAGGCCCACAAACAGAGTATCCATAATTTCTCTTCATGTCTGCAGCATCAGCACTGATTGTCCTTGTACTGTTTCCTCTTAATATGGGATTGCGTTCTCTATCCTGAAGATGCTGAAGGCGATTCCATAAAGCCCCCTCCTCCAAACGCAGGTTCCAGAAAGTGGCAAGTGGATGGGATCCAAGTGCACCAGAATTGCTCGAGGCTCCATGTGCAATGAAGTGAAGAGGCATCTGGGGCTCGGGTGTGTAGGACATGGCAACAAATATCGACACCATTATATATACCAAGAGATGACTCATCATCAAAAACGGAAGAAGGCACAGGCACAAGGCCCTTCCACTACACCTGCATCGTGCCATGGACTATAAAAAAGACAAATGACATGATAGAAACTTATTATGTTTTGCATAAATCTAAACATAAGTGTTCATTTGAATATACATCGCAATTTTTGCTCAACAAATATTTGTGAATCTGTTTAACGTAAGCACATGTTGTTAGCCCTGAATTCTAGAACTATGGTTCAGTAAAAACCCATTATTAGAAGATCACTGGAGGATTCAGTCTCCATAGTAGTGCCCCAGGGGGCTCATTATCAGAGCCTGGATGAGCATAGGGCAAAGCTGCATGCAGCCCATGATATTTACATCATGTACCTCAAGAGCACATTTATCACATGGAAACACATTATTTACACATTATCGTTTGCTTTAGCATAAAAGGTACACAAAGCTATGAGAAAAGTACAATCAATATCTCTGAAACTGGCATTAATACTGGTGCAGCTGCTGCAAGTTGCTACTACAGAATGATTCTACTTTATATTATAGATGCCATGCATTAGAGATTAAATCTGATAATTCTTGAAAATACTTTTAAGGCTCAAAATGTTAGTAGGGCCTGAAAATCTTTAAACAACGCATGATTACTATGTCATAAAGATTTAGACTTTACATCACCTCTTAAGTGCCAGGACCAGATCACTTCTTTTTAAATATTTTGCGTAAATCCACGAACATCTTTCTTTCTTAAATCTTGTACTCTCATAGAAACATCTACATTTCTGAGAGTATACACCACAGCTGAATCAAACTCATCATACAATTTGATCTAGTAAAACAAAGATTTCTACAGTTGGTAGCTTAAAATGATATTTAAAAAAATCCTTTATTATAAACAGTTAAGTAAGAAGCGCCTGTCTGTGACTAAATGCAATGTCTCTCTATTCAGCGCTGATGGTTAATGACACATCCCCTCAACAGGTCTCCACCCACATTAAGGTCATGTTGGGAACATGCTGATGCAAATCTATGGTCGAAAAATTAAAGTCGTATATACACTAAATAAAACAGATGTGCATAATTTAGTTTAAGGTTTAAAAATGTTGCTGTTGTAAGACTTTGGACAACAATAAATTTATTTATTTGTACTATTTTTAACCCATTAAACAAATTAAACCACTTTTTATTTTTAATCCTTGTCAAATGTAAATATATTATGAAGTTAGTTATTTATCCAAATAAAGATAAATTAAGTCTAAATTTGTTTTATTCCCTGAAAGCAAATTTATTTTGATCCTCCCTTTTTTCTGGGCTATTTGCCACATTAAATGACAGCATTTGGTTGCACTCCTACTACATGCAAGAGGTGGGTCACATACACAAGGCCACACATCAGCCAAAAGTAGCTCAGCGTATGTGTTGTAGATGGCACTGCCAAATTTCTACCAAATGTGGACCAAAGATGTTTTGAAATGATATGCTGTGTGTGATTCTATGTGGGTCACTCATGGCTCAAATGTAGATTGAACTACCGTATGTCAGCTAAATGTAGGGCAGATGTGTTCTGATACTCGTGAGGCACATTTGCCTCGCATGCAGTTTATCAGTGCCTGGACTAGGCCAGCAATACTATTTCTCAGTCAGAAATGTTTGTGTGTTAAATTTTTAGCACAGGATAAAAATGTAAACTCCACGCATAATTGTTTTAGATGTCCTGTTGTAGTTCTATACTAACATATAGTGAACAAAGGCAGGTGGCTGCTAGAGAGATGCTTAAGGGCTGCATGTAGCTCAAATTTATGAGTCGACCTTTAACCCTGCTACAATATTAAAACATGTCTTTACTGCAACATTTAATTAATTATGACTTAAGGACCAGATTGTGATTCCCACAAAATAGAGAAGTCTGCACAGAGTTTTTTTCCACTAAACAAAACACCAGAATGAACGCCCACCCAGCCAAACTTACACACATTTTAAGACACTTATGCACACTGTGCAAATATTCCAGCTCTGTTCCATTTTGTCATTTAAACAAACTGCAATTAGAACAAATTTCCATTCCTGCAACATAATACTGTGTCGCTTGGATGAATATTATACCCTGACAGAGCTAAAGCATAGTTAGAGTAGATGCCTTGCATAAAGTCAGAGTTGGGCAGACTATTGATTTGATCCCCCTGGGTGTTTAGTCACAGCACATAAACATCACACATTGGAACAAACACCATTTATGTAACCACAGCTATTTGACTGGACTAGGAAAATATATTTTTTTGAAGGTTTTGAGTGTGTGTCTACATAGTTATGGTTATGGTTAAATGTTTTTACAAAAAACCACAGATGCATCGATAATTTACTGTAAAAAATTTAATTCAGCAAACCAGTGTAGTTTTCAGAAAACATCATAAAGGTGGACAAATCTACAGAACTATACATCAACTGTTGCTGTTTCCTCTTTTTTAAAGAGGTAGTCCAGGTCCTCACTGCTAATATATATTTTTTTGCTGCTGATTATCATTGCTGCTAAAGCACAATGTCACAGTTGCTCAATCACAGTAGGTTCAGTTAAAAATGCCTATTGATTTAGAATGATAGTAAGGAGATAAATGAATACACATTATTTTAGAAAATAAGCTGATACATTAGCCTGCACACTGTGTAGAGTATCATGGATACAGAAACCCTGGAGAACAAATAAAAGTAAAAAAGAAAGTACTGCATGCATTTATACTCCAATCATTCACAAGAGATTATTAACTATGTTACTTTTATACAACTCTATCAGAAAAAAAGTGAACATATTAAAATATAACATCATTCTTAAAGAGTTCAATGGTGAAAATGTACATGTAACATATACAGATACAGCAATGGAATACTACATTGTTGTCAAGAGAGGAAGACTGTTTTACAAAGGGAGATGGGGAGTAAATCAGCACACAAACTAACATTGGGACAGTAGATGTCACTATCCTCCTGGGCGCCCCCCCAATAAAAGACTGGGGAAAAATGAAATAAAATGAATTGGCATATATAAATAAGTACAAATATACAGAAAGACACAGCTTTACAGGTCTGAGCCAGTTAAACATCTAAATTTACATCTGGCTGTTCATTTTTGTGTAAATAAAATTGAATAGGCTTAATTGGCACGCAACAATTAAAAAACTTACTCCAAATAAATCCTATAGGTCAGCTATCAGTTTTAAAGGTCAGATATTTTATTTTGATTATTTTATGTGCAATTGCATAATCCCAGAATTAAATATATTATGTGCTTTCTCCGCTGTACAATAAAACTATTTAACATAATTTGAAATAATGATAAATAATAAATAACCTATGGAAAATAATTGTGCAGATTATCTTTGTTAGCTGCTAGGAACTGTTATTTTGTGAAAAAATCTATCAATTACTTGAGCATGTTTAGTTAAATAGTAGGGTTAATTTAATTAATTCATTTGTTTATTACTTAATTTAAAAAATTGGAACTATTCTGGAACTTGTCCAATCGCTTTGTGCTACATCGGTTTTTAGAGCATGTTCCGCAAAACTACAGGCATTTATGGCATTTTGTGGAATCACTTGTAATAGATTGCCGCAGCTATAGATCAAAAGATTCATCTCTGTACAGTACATCAAATGCTTGAATATGTAATAACATAAATACTGCAGTTCTAGTACAAAGCACAAATATTCAAGTTTAAGTTATGTTCATAATATTTCATAATATTCACCAGTTCATTAGCAGCATTCATTAGACAAAGGCCAGCCTGATCTCTTCTATTGACCTTCATTAGACATGTTTTTATTTTCAGTAATCCGACTCGCCAAAAGAAAATGGAGTAACCGTGTCACTATGGACAACTCGTCAAAGTGAAACATTGGTTTTGAGGTACACATTGCACATTGCAGACCAAACCCAAAACCAACTTTTTGCACTGCAACAGAAAGTAAAAAAAGCATAATGTTGCTCATGGACAAGTAGACATGGGGAAGTTGTAGATAAAAGCATGGTGATCCCGATATCAGAGACAGGCAACAGCAGACTTTGTATATAAGGTTTTGAACTAGAAATTATACAGGAATAAAAAAAACTGAATTCACAGTGAACTAAAAAAAAGCCTTGTCGATGGTTTTCAAAGGTTACACAGCCATATTCAAATGCATATGCATAGTACCATAAGAGCACTGTTCACATAAACTAAGAGGAATAAATAAAAACAATTTTCCTGTCAGTTATGAATGACAGACTCAAGAAAGCAAAAGCAAATGGAACAATATAAGAGACTGAATTTGGTATTATTTTACAGAACCTCAATAGGCTTGCTCGGTCCTTTTGCCTGTAATGATGATGATGATAATAAAATCCTGGAATCTGTCTGTGGAGTTTCTTTCCACTGTCCATTTACATGTAGGTTAGAAATATAGATATTTTATTTTTCCCAAGTGTACATGTGTTAGTTTGCACGTTTGTTCTATGATAAACTGGTAACATGTGTTTCCTAATCTTTTCCCCAGTAAGTCTTGGAACAGGCTCCAGCATCGGCTCCCTTTCCCCTAAGTAAAATAATGAATAATAGGTAATCATAATAATGTTTGTAATAACAGTACAGTAATTGTGCTGATTTAAGGTAAAGTAATTCACAAGTAACAAATTAAAAGTTAGTGTATGAAAGTAAATCTAAATGTAAATTATAAAAGTTTAAGTAAAGTTTTTTCACAAAATCCAAATAAAATTCTCCATAAAATGCAATGTGTGGTCCTCAAGTCACAAAAAGTGCACTGTCATGTCAGCAGTAAAAAACATAGCCACTGAAAAATTCAAGTTGAATCCACTTTAGCCCAACACATTGTATAGCAATCATTAAAAAATCAAATATTTACAAACTGTTTGAAATGAAAATTATAAAAATGTAGAATTCCACCATCATTAGTGGAGACATAATCATGCAGAAAAAAAGGAAGTTAAAAAGTACTTAACAGAATTCACAGATGCTTCTTGTCCACCATGCTGTAATGTATACTAAATACAAATGAAAATCACCGAACTACGCACAAAGGGCATGTTTGCAATTTCCAGCAACTTCCCTTAACAAATTAGTTTTTGCTTATCAGAATTTGAATCTTTGGAAATGGTATATTAAAAAAAGTAAGTGGCTTTCAGAATGTTCAGTTAGAAAAGTGAATCAGAGCAATTCAATATCTTTTTCTCCAGACATGCACCTTTGATGTACAGCTTCCTTAAAGGTAAATCTAAGAGGAATGTTCATCACAAATCCTGAAACACAAAGTGGCTGTGAAATACAAATAGAAAAGGCAATAATATGTCTGTGGTAAATTTTGTCAGCAGCCTGCTTCGGTTATATAACTGTATAACAGCCAGATGACATAAAAAAATAAAGTGCATTGAACTCTCTTTCGACTAACAGATCTAGAAAAGTTCTGTGCACAGTGGAGAAAGTGTGAAATTTGCTACAGTTTTTTGAGATTTTTCACTTTTTTGACTTTTCTTGTGCTTGACAGTGAGGTTGATTTTGTCTCTTCATTGCATTTCACCTTCTTCCTCTGTTTTCACATGTTCCTTGTGCCAGATGATATAAATATTGGGAATACTTGGTATAATATTTGACTAAATTAATAAGTAGGGTGTAGTAATTACATAGGATTTGAAAGTTGAAAATTGGCACATTATAATGAGCACAGGATCACTTGGTTATACAAAACTCATTATTCTACTAAAGGTAAATAAGATGCAACAGACAAACTCAATATAGTGGAAACATTTCTTGCGTACTCAGCAGCGCCTGTTTTTTTTACTTCTAATGATAATAATAATATTTTATCTTTCAACCTGTGATTTGATCTACAGTTTTCCAAATCTTTCAGACTTGTGTCTCCAGGCCACTGAGCTTAGGAGTTAAGATTCGGGGTGTGACTCCAGAGTTGAGATCTCGTTCAAATTCCAGTAGCTGGCCCATGAAGTTGAGGTTGGGAGACACCACTGGTCTGCGACTCCTGACATATTTATAGGCATCGGTCATTGTCATTAGGGTGTGCTTCATCAGGTAAGCGATGACGATAGTCGCTGATCGTGACACTCCAGCTTGACAGTGCACGAGCACGCCTCGACCACTCTGGTGAGCCTCTTCTGAAATAAGTCAGATTAGTATTACATATCAGGCAGTATGCAAGAACAATCTATCATCATAAAACTCTAAAGTTTAGTTTAGAGTCCTTCACATTTAACCCATCCGTGCAGAACACACACACACACACACACACACACATATACACCAACACTGAGTGAAGTGTGTACTTCCACAAGTACATGGTAGCCATGGTACTTGGTGGAATCTAGAATCGAACCAAAGACCTTTGTGTTGCAAGACTGGTAACCACATGCCTATGACTGCCCCAAGGGTCAGATACGAATGAACAGATATCACACACATACAAACACACACAAGTAATTTGTTTACACAGTAAAGGTGATGATTAAAAAACATCTAACCTATGAACTCAAAGACCTCCTCAAAATATTGGCGGAGATTCTGTTTGCTGTTGTCGGTAGCAGGTAGCCTTTTATAGCGCACCAAACCAGTTTCGAGGTGGTAAAGAGGCAAGTGGGTGGTAACATTGACCACATAACTGATATTCAGTCTCAGCAGCAGGTCCAAGTCTTGAGCATCCCTCTCATTGCCCAAGTAGAGGAAAGGGAGGATGGGGCTAATCACAGCATTTTCCACATCTGGAGTCATCACGCTCTCATCCGATAGAGATGCAGGGAGTGAGGATGAGAGTGGAAGGGAGAGGTGCCCTATGAGAAAAACAAAGACCTTCATTATCTTTTCCACTGTGTGACAAAGGCACCTGTTGTGCAAGTAAGCTAGTAATTATGCAAGCAAGTGGGGGGTTGATACAAAAAGAACATTGTACATAATATGTATTAGGGTTTTCTTTCACATTACATTAATCTGCATATGCAGGAAATATTAAGACAGCATTGATTTGAAATGGATTGGCTCATGCATGCTGTTATGCTTACATAATTTCACTGATATTCAACAACAGAATGGAAAGAGATACTGCAGAGAAACATGAACCTTCTGCATGTTTGTATTACATTTGTGCAGCGAATGTAGCCTTTATATTGCTGTATCAGTTTAAAAAGAAGCTTAGACAAAAAAATGAATTTACAAAGTTTATATTTACCAAAATCCACAATAAGATTCTTACCTCGCATGTTCTCGTCATTCTGCTCCCTATTAAAAGAGTTAAGGACCAGATGGAGTGACTGGGCAGTAGGTAAGGAGTGTCCGCCTTCTCTCTCTCTTCCTCTTGCTTTGAGTTTAATAAGCGTGCTAGGTGCTGAAGGTGGAGGGGAGAATGAAGACAAAGGCTCAGAGGAAAGAGGGCAAAGGGAAGGGGATCTTTGAGGCATGTCTAGATCATCATCATTCTCCATTCCTGCATCACCTTCCTTGGTACATAACCTTTTCAGGGAGTCTTGGCCTGGGTCTCTACCTGACCCCATGAAGTCCAAAACTGCCATCTTGCCTTGCTGAAGCCTTCGTCGTCCGGCGTGGTCTGTTAGGTGTGAGCGGGTCAATTCTAAAAGGTTTCGGCAGTCCAGGATTACTGGACTAGCTTCATTGCTGTTATTCTGATCATGGCCCATGTAAGGCTTTCCTGATCCCATCCGAATCCCTGTGCTGTGATAGTTAGGCTGGGTTTTAGAGCGAGTCATTTTCTTTGCAAGCTCATCAGGCCAAATTGTTCGCACGCTGTAGTCATCATCATCATCAGGTTGGTACCCTACCATGGTATGTGGACCAGCACTTTGGACAAAGCCAGGAGGTTTACCTCTGTGAGGGTTAAATGTAACTACTATAGGGTCACTGCTGCAGTAACTACAGGTGGAACTACCAGCCTGGCTTGCTTTAGGGTTGCAGCTACTAACACAACTTTGTAGTGCCCTTAGAGGGGAGGATGAAGAGAAAGGAGAACAAGGCAGACAACCACCAACCAGTTTTTTACGGAAGGCGACATCTTCAGTTGAACAAGATGTACAGCCTAAGGGTCTAAGAAGTCCTGCACGGCAATCTGAGACAGTACTATTTGAGGAGGAGGTGTTAGTGGTGGAAGTTGTGGATAGGCACCCTCCTAAGTTTTTCAACCCCATGGCACCGTCAAAACCTTGCTTGGGTGGACTTGCTTTTTGAGTTTGTGTAAATGATGAAGATGCCTTTCCAGTATTCCCTTTGCATCCAGATGAGTGGTCTCGTCTTCCTCTGCAGCATACAAACCTCCAACAGTCACAGTTAAATGGACGAGAAAAGTCAATAGTGCAAGTGTGGTCTGGACTTGGGAAGCCTTCACAAGAAGAAGTAGGAGAGAGTGGCAAATTATGCAGGATCTGAGATTGCTGTTGCCTTATATGTGAGGTCCGACTTTGAATGACTGGATGAAATGAGGATGGGGCTCTAAAGGGTGCAGAATTTAGGGCTGCCTGATAGTGGGCATTTAAAAGAGAGGCATGGACTGATGGGGCAGCCTTGTGGTGATGGGAACGACCGTGGGGTTTGGGAAGCTGGTGGACTGATCCCAGTTTGGAATTTTCCTTGTTACCCACAGTAGCAACGTCCCTGAAGCTGGCAGTTGTAAAGCGAGACTTTGGTATCACTTCTTCTTCTTTTGTCCACCTAGAGTTTGACTGAGGTTTTTGGGCTGGAACAAATTCCAAGACCCCACCTGGTGACACAGTGAGGTTGTTTTGGTAATGATTATTATGCTGGATCTTGCTCTGCTGCCTTTCAGCTGTGTCAATCTTCCCTTTAGAATTTCGTTCACCTTGTCCTGAAGCTAAATTTGAAGACACTCTCTTCGACCTACTGCCTCTGACACTTTCACCTTGAACCAAGTTGTGCCTTTTGTCGAAATGGGTTCCTCCTTTGTCCACTGAAACTTTTATGTCTATAGTATGTGTATGGTTGTAGGGTCGTGGGCCCAGCGTCACAGTCCCATTGCTGTGACAATGACTAGGGATCCAACTGCTGTCCTCTGTAGTGCCACCTTTTTCGCCCTTGGCTCTTTGCCCGCGGGATGAGTGCCTGTGTCTGCATTCCAGGGACAGAGAATTGGAGTGTGGATGAGTTTGAGGTGGAAGACGCTGGGGCTGTGGTGAGCGGGGTTGTGAGGAAGACTGGCTGGTGGCTGGTGGAGAAGCCACACAAAAGGCCAAGTTCTTGGGCCTCTGAATAACCACTATGCGCTCGTCAAGGGGAAGAGGAGGCATCTGGGGCTAAACAGAGCTAAATGTTTATAAAGCAGAAAAAAAGTTAAATCAGTTATTTCAGATATTTGAGATAATAGAAATCTAACCAAATAATGATTTAGGTTGATTTGCAATCGTACACAATTTTATCCATAATGCGTATTATTTTGTGTTAGTCACAGCACACAGAACTCCACCAACAATTATGATGACTACTGCACAGAAGCTAATCATAGCTTTTGTCTGTCATCCACATCCTGTTCATATGTCACCAGAATGCAATACTGAACACCAGACAAAACAGTTACATTGGCTACATTATCCTGAATATGAAAATATTAACAGAAACACCACATAAAATATCAATTGTATGTAAAATATTGTGTTATAATCCACCAAATTCACACCAGCTACTACCTAAACTTTGGGACAAGGGAGGAGAGGGAAAGAGAGTCAGGGGCAGAAGAGGGGCTGGGAGAACAAATATGAGATGTGACATGACTGAATCAGCTCGAGCCCTTAAGTAAGGAACACATGCAGAACTGCACAACAGACATACACATACACTCCATGACACAATCAGCACATCATGCTTGTAATTCCACATGCATACATCCACGCACTGAGCTGTTTGATGGTTTCCTCATCCTCTTTGTTGCCTTTTTGCCGCCTGTGGTGAACGATGTGATGGTTACATTGACCCAGATTTGCTGTTGGTACAAATCACTCTGATCACTTTTGCTCACACACTTGATTGTCTCACATCTCTTTCTCTCTCACACACAAAAAAATGATGCAATGTAATGGGGTTCTCTTCCTGCCACGTTGGTGCCACATCAGCAAACAGTAAAACTGCAGAATGATCTTGTAAATCTGAGGTTTACAGACAACTCAGCATCATTACAGTTCCAACACTGTAAGTGTAAGCAGGAATGATTAGATTATACATGCTATGCATAAACAAACTTTATAAAATAAAGACAAATCCGTACATCAAAACATTTTTTCTGTAAAGCAGAATGAAGAAAGAAAGTAAGAAAGAAAGACAGAGTTAGAGATACCTCCCTTACAAGCACACGTTGTTACAGTTAGAACATCTTTAGATGTACTAGAAAATCTATATATGGAAATATTTAGCCCAATTCCTTTTAAATACATTGTTTGCTTTGCACTATTTGTCTGTTTTGCATTTTTATTCAAACTGAACAAAAAACAAAATAATTACAAGAGTTAATCAATAAAATGTTACTGAATTTTAATGCTGGATAAGGTCAGCTTTGCTTTAATTTTTCATTAGTTTGCATCTTCCTGCTATGGACATTAGCTTAAAGAATACGGTATGTGTCCAAGCTTCGCAGAGTTAGAGTTTAACTTCAGTCAAATTCAAGACCCTTCATAAATTTCTTATTAGATGCAAATCAGAGCTCTGACTTGGTCAGTCAAGGACATTCACAATCCACAAGTTTCTACATTTCTGTAGTGGGGAAATAAGTGGATACTTTTGAAATTATAAATAGACAAATTTATCCTGAGGTAGCCAAAACTGAAACAGTTAGTGTCAGAATTTTGTCACTTTGTGTGAAATGTCATTGACTCCTGAACAAGTGTTACTCCAGAGAACTGGTAATTTATCCAAATCACAAATTTTTAACATTAAATTTTCTTTAATATCAATTATTATTTATTATCATTATTGTTTTTACGATAAGGGTTAGGGCGACAAAGTGGCTTATTGGTTAGCAAATTCACCTCTAAGCGCTGAGGATCCAGGTTTAAACCTCTTCCACAGTCAAAAAACAGGTATTGAAGGTAAATTGACTTCCCAACATTGACCCTATAGTCTCTCTCTCTCTCTCTCTCTCTCTCTCTTTCTCTCTCTCACTCTATCTATATATATATGTGTGTGTGTGTGTGATAGTGTCCCCATCGATAGACCCTAATAGAGGTTTAAGTGGAAGATAATGAAAGAATGAATTCTAAGGGTTAAGGGTTAGAGTATATGTATATAGTTTGGTGATTTGATTTCATTCTTTTTATGTTTTACCTGCAAAAAAAGGGTTATATTACAGCCTAATTTTTCAATGAATAGCACTTCTTAAAGCTTTAAATATGTTCCTGCAAAATTAACGATCCAGCAATATTTCCACAGTTCCACTATAACCTGCGTTGGATATGGGCCGCCTACTCAGCATCATCCGACCCCAGCCCACTCACACACTATAGAGTTTTAGACATTGCCTACATGTTCAAACTGAGCTGATTTTATTTTTTTAAGTTTGAAGTCAGAATTAGTGCATTAACTGATTTTAGGTGCTATCAGCCCTCGTTGTGTATCCTCCTCTCAGTGAACCAATCATCTCTGTGCGACTCCTTTGTCCCCTCAGCTGTAAGGATTATTAAATGTAACCTATAGACCAGTTCTGCTACTCAGATATAAAGCATCTACTGCTTTAGTTGGTGTGTATACTAATAAATAAGTGGACTTAATTCCTAATTTAAACAAAATAAGTTACAAACCCCCAATTATTTTTGACACATGTCGCAAATGCTGTGTTATCATTTACTGTAACTCACGTGTCATTATGACTCTGACATCTTGGTATAATTAAGCAATTTTGGTTTGAGCCGCAGATATTTGTTTTTCGTTTGGATGCGCGTTTCTGTGCGTCTTTAACAGCGGGATGATTGTGGAGTAAATGTCTGAAATAAACAATAAACATCACGCAGGCCTGGCTTAACGCAAAAAAAATCACTGCTGCCATCAGATCCGTTTAATCAAGCCGAAATTATGGCTTTTCATAAAGCAATAAATATACTCACGTTACAGACACGTCCGCTGTGTAGACATTATTTTTTTTAACCCTTTGTGCTTCAGTTTCGCTCCGACGCGCATTTACACTGTCTTTCTACATCTGCATTTTCTCATCTCCATCAAGAACGTGCGTTTTCCTAAACGTTCTGATCATCTGCCTACGTTCCTCCATTCGTGGTTAAACAATCATCTTATTTACCGTCCGCATATTTAAAAAGAAATGTGTATTCACAGCGGTCGATGCGGTCGGTCACACAGGCGCAACGGCACCACGAACATCAATGTGCGCCTGTATGTGCGTGCGCTCGCCCGGGTGTGCGCTCGGCACGTGGAGGCGGGGCATGGAACTGCATGACATCACCCCCGACCAATGACTGCACAGAAAAGCAACAACAAAATCCTGGTTGTGGCGCTTGACCCTCCGAACGTACAGTGTGATTTCACGATCAAGGGTGATATCAGGTGCATGGGCTAATGACAAATCCGAATCACCCGACTCAGTGAAAGTGAAAAACCCTATGAAGGAAATGAAAGTGGCTTTTGTGTACTTTTAGTCGAAGGTTTACAACTTATTAAGGTTTTATTTATCTCATTTTGTCCGTAAAGCACACGCCTGAAACCCCCAGGTTTACAATACACAATGTACAATATATCTATCGTAAGGCTGCTGTATGGACAATGTACAAAAAAAAAAACGTGTTGAACTATAGCCTGTTTACTGACGTTTATAGGCAATATAATTTGTGCTTTTGTTTTTATTGATTTAGAATTAGATCCTACATACATTTTAGATCCTAAATGACAACATTGTTCCAAAACCAAATCTATAAAATAAATGCGATTTCTACAAATAAAAATAGCCTAATGAAAAAATGGAAAACAACATGAGGGATCTTTTCAGAAAACTTATGAATATTATGATGAATAGAATTAATATTCAACTTGAATAATTGTAGTAATATATATATATACTTGACATTCATGCTCGCTTAGACCTAAAGGATTATTTAAAAAAATGTGCAAGTCAGTTTAATATAAAACTGCAGTAAGCATAAAATGTAAAAGCAGTGGTTACTTGTTTTTAACTATGAAAACATAGTTGTTAAATATTATCGTATGCGTCCTTATCACACAAGCACCGATAGATGGCAGCAACGCGCTCAGTGCGTTCACAATCACATTTAATTCACAATCACATTCATGAAAATAACCCTATGGGAGTAACAGATCTCTCTCTCTCTCTCTCTCTCTCTCTCTCTCTCTCTCTCTCTCTCTCTCTCTCTCGTTCTCTGAATGTGCTTTACTGGTATGACAGTATTTTTTTGGAATTTACAGTTCCAATCAAGAAAAAAAATTGTACCCCTGACAATACTGTGTCAGTACTACATTTGTGACAAGTGTTAATCTAGTTGTCAATGCAATGTGTACTGTAATGAAATACAATCAGGTTTATTTACATCATAATGTAAATGCACACTCAACACTGCCACAAAAATAAAACCACCGTCGATTTGATCCACTTTAATTAACATACAGGTGTACTCTGTCATTTTAAAATTACATACTGTTCTCCCTCTGTTTCACTCAAATATCCCAAAAGACAATCACGAACAATAGATCATTTGGGTGGTGGCTCATCATGGTAAATCGTATGCTCTAAATTGGCCCATATAGTGTGTGTTTGTGTGTGAATCTGTGTGAGTGAGTGTGCCCAGTGCCCGAAACGATCTCCTCTGATGGGCATGAGGACCCCCCCAGCGTCCCTAGTAGAGGATTAAGTGGAAGATAATTAATGAATTAATGAATGAATGAAATGATTGCTGAGTCTGGTCTGCTCACAGTAATCTGCCAATATTACCTGTGTTACTAGAAATGAGCCAATATTTAATAACCTTTCCTGTTGTGTTTTTTTTAGTGGCATATAGGGGCTTATGAGGGCGGCACAGTGGCTTAGTGGTTAGCACATTCGCCTCTCAGCGCTAGGGATTCCCGGTTCGAATCCCGATCTGGGTGGAGTTTCCATGTTCTCCCCGTGTCCGTGTGGGTTTCCTCCGGGTTCTCCGTTTTCCTCCCACAGTCCAAAAACATGGATCAAGTTAATTGAATTCTCCAAATTGCCTCATATAGAGTATTTGTCTGTGTGAGTGAGTGTGTGCCCAGCGATAGATTGGCACCCTGTCCTGGGTGTATCTGCCCAGCGCCCGAAACGTTCTCCCCTGGATGGGCATGGGGACCCCCCCCCACCCCGCGACCTTAATAAAGGATAAAGCGGGAGATAATGAATGAATGAATAAATGAATTAATATAGGGGCTAATGAAGTATGTAGATGAGATGGGACTACAGTCCATAACTAGAGCTGACAAAGTGGTAAACAAAGTTGTGAAAATGGACAACGAGTCTAAATAGTTTAATGTTGTGGTTGAACCGTCTACAAGGAATGTGAATGCGAAATCTTGTCATTACGTTTGCTAAACTAATGATGTTTTCTTTTTTTGGCAAAAATCAAGCGCTAAAGGCTTTTATTTTAAAGTGAGAGGAAGCGGATGGGAGGTCGGACGCGTTCACGCTCTGGTTTCACGCTCCCTGTTGAAAGCAAACAGCCGCGGTGTCCGTGCGCTGCAGTGCCGCCCCGCCGCTCCGCTCCGCCCGCCGCCGCCGCTGTCCGGCCTCCGCCATCGAATCGCGCTGAGCCGAGAGAACGGCGTGGATCCAACAGCACGGAATCTGCATCCGGAACGAGCGTTGTCTCCGCGAGAGAGAGAACCGAGAGAAGGCAGAACATAGAGAACACAGCGCGTCGGTCGTCGGCAGGTGCTTTGATGTGCTTTCCACCTCTGCGCCGTTGGACTGCGGGGCGCGAGGAGGTGTCGCTATGACGTTGTTGCTCGGTGATTATTAGCTTCAGTTGACATCTGAGAAATTGAAATCCTCATCAAAGCGCCGCGGATGAAAGCGCAGGCCCGCTGTCGGACTCGAGCTTATTCGGATGAGGGACCTCTCCTGCACGCCGAGCCCCTCCGATGTAAGCGTCAGACGGGAGCTAGCCTGTTAGCCACCTGGCTAACCAACTTCCCCTAAAACTTTTGTCGGCCGGGTTTAAGCGATCGACTCCGCGCTGAATTAAACCGGGACTCGAGCGTTTCCATTCGGACGATCGTGCGACTGTCGCCGTTCGCTGTCGTGTAGTGGAATTAAGCGGGGACCCGCCGGAGTCTCCCACCCGGCCTAACTCGATCCACGGGCTTGAGTTGCGCCAGTCGGGAAAACGTCGCATTAAAGTCGGCTGTCTGTGTTTATAGCCCGGTTAGCTGGTCGGGTTTGGGCCGTGATGTCGGTGCATGCAGGTCGTTTTCTCAGGCTTTGTGATCAGTGAGGGATCGCAGCTGAAACTCGGGCAGCGGGTTGTTTGTTGCAGTTAACGATACGGTTAGTTCAGTCGGAGCCACTGATTTAACGGGACGCTCAGTTCTCCGTCAGTGCGGCGGAGGAATTATGACCTGACCGTCGGAATCGGCTTGTTTACAGTGAGAGCCGCGCTGAACTGCCGTTAGCAGACTTTACAGAGCTGATCTGGAGTTGGACTTCGAACGCGAAACGCCACCGATGCTCCTGATTGAATTCTGAGAGGAGTCCACTGAACCACCTTAAAGTACAATGACAACGCGGAACCAAATGCTGCAAATGATTGAACATTCATCAAGCCAGGTAAGACGTTTTCAAAGTTTTCCTTTCTGCTCTTTCTGCTTATCTGGATTTCTTGACTTTATATTACACTAGATCCGTTTTTTGTAGTACAAGGTAGGGCGTACAATCTGAAGGTTGGGGGTTCAAAGCCCAGGTTCACTGAAGTTACCAATGTGGGTCCTTATGCAAGACGCCTAACCCTCATTGCTCCCGGGATGTTGTGATTTACCCTGTGCTTACCTTGTAAGCGCTTTGGATAAAAGCGTCTGCTAAATATCCAAATGTAATGTAATGCAAATGTTATCCAAAGTGTCTTGAAAGTATCCCCCCCAACTTGATGAGGGTCAGCTGTAATGCAGTACCCTATAGAGCACGTTTGAGGGCCCTGCTTAACACTGGCACTGGATGCTGTATCTTTGGTAGTTTTAGGGTTTTATTCCCCCCAACCTTCTGATTGACAGCCCAACACCCTAACCACTGAGCTCCCTTCTAATAGGCATTTATTGAATGCACAGTTAGCTTTAATGGTTGAAGTCCAATTTTAATACTTTAGCTCTTCATTATGAGACAGCCTGAGATGTTTCAATATACTGAGCATGCAGCATCATCAGCACAATAAGGAAGAATTTGTTAATATATAATACAAAAACATCCCTTTTGGTGTGAACACTAACACAAAGAAAATCTTATTTTAATTACTTGTAAACCATTATAAAGAAAATAAACCATATTTAATATCAGTGGCTACAATAAAGGGTCATTATTTTCTGTGTACATGTTTTGTGAAATCACTATTGCCACAAAAAACAGCTGCACCAAAAGGGGGTCAAAAATGGTCTGATCAGTCAGACACCATTTATTAAATGGAAAGTTTGAACATAATGTCATGTGTTCAAAACACTGTGCCTAAATAGTTCTTTATTATTTTTCAGTTTAATTGCTTATTAACATAATTTCCAGTATTATAAAGCCTTTATAACCAGCTGTTGCAGAGCATGGATGATGTTTGTTGGTTTTTCAAAATTTTATTTAATAGTAATATAAGCACATGATGCAAAATTTGTGTTATTAGAAAGATCAGCTATTTGAATAAAACAATCAAAGCATTGTAGTAACCCAATGATATTTAAGACTTCAACTTCTAGTACATGATGGCCTTTGGAGGAAGTTGCTTTTTGTCAGTGATGTCAGCAGTTGTATGGGATTTTTTTTGTCTGTTAAATTTAGAAAACAATTCCCCTTTTCTCATGTCTGGTGATGTAGTACATTATGAAACAGGTTTATGGTAATTGGTGTTATTTTATATTGTAAAAATGTATTTTAATGTTATGTACCAGCAATACTTTACAATTCAGAACACATTTCCTGGTTCCAGATAATCTTTGTAGTTTCATGAGGCAATGTTTTTTGTTTGTTTTGCAATGCTCGACACCTAATCTCAGTACAGACTAACATTTCCAGTTCAGCTGGGTGTGGATCAAGTATCAGTGAAGTGGTGTATGTATAGTGAGGGTTTATGGTGACCTACAGCCAGTGACTCCAGTTTTGTTTCAGACCTGGAGGGATATACTCATTATATACAACTTAACATTTTCTAACCACTTAGGATTTTTTTTGTTTAAATATTAATACTACGTTCAAGTTGTCATAAATTCTGAAATATTCATATTTATTAAACACTTAAATAAAGAAGAAGGGTAAGTTACTTTAATTACCCCCTCTATCCCCAACCACAGTCAAACCGAACTTAAATTAACAACAACAACAACAAAAAAGAATTCACAAGTGTATTCTACAAACACACTGGTAATGTAATGTATTGGTACATAGATGTTGCTTCAACAAAGCCCTTTTATACATTTCTGATGTCCTAAACATTTAATGATATTCTCAGAAAAAATCATCAAATGTTTTTTTAGCATCCTAATGGTACATTTCGTAATACAGCTCCAACTTCAAATAAATAAAATATTTCCACATTCCAGGTTTTTACCTACAGATTTTTTATAAAGATCCTTGGTTTAGAGATTATTCCATTGTAATGCAGGATTTCCTAATGTTTTCAGGACGTTTACACACTGTACAAACACTTGACTTTAAGGTCACGTATAGTTCAAATGTTTTGAACTTTTTGTCAACCCTGTGCAGGTTCCATGACAAAGCTAAGCAGACTACTGTCCTTTTTTATTGTACTGTTTGTTGTTTAACAATATATTTTGTTTTTTGAGTTTGAGGCAATAGAATGACTATCATATTCCAAAAAAGATCGGTGGTACTGGTTTGATGTCATTATACAATAAAGGCACTACCATTCGTTTTTTTTGTTTTATGGTGTATTTATAGTTAAAAACTATACATATGCAATAATATCCTCACTTCTGAAGAAATAAATTATGAAGGAAAGCCTGTATTGGCTAAACACATGAACTCCAAATATTAAATTCAACTCTCTTTATAGCCTTACACTTATTTACATGTCATGAGCAATGACAGTTAGTAAATCAGAATGAAACTATCCTGCTGACATCCCATAGTGACAGCTGACTTATTATTACCTTTTATCATGCTTAAAGATTCATTTAAAAGTTTGTGAGGCCTTTAACGTTTTTTACATTACATTTTACATTCATACATGGTAACCCTAATGGAATTATAAATGTGCATTGCTCCACGCTGTGTATGTAAAATCAGAGACAGTACTTTATTTGTTGCTGCACAGTCATCCTTTGTGTCACTCATCCTTTAATTCAACAGTGCACACTGCATGCTGCCTAAAAGATGCTGGTGATTGAAACTTATTCTAAATTTAGTAGCACCACCACACCACCATCATGTCAGTATCACAATCACCACAGTGCTAAGAATTATTTATCACCTGAATAATACCTGACAAATAAAGAATAGCATGCTAAGAATGAACAAAAAGTATGCAGTGAAACAGATTGACAACACTATGTTGTAAGTAGAACTGGTCTGTAATTGTGAAAACAAGGCCTGAAATTCTATTTAATCATTAATTAAATTAGAAAATGTACTATAGGTATCACTGCAAGATACCTGATTCTACAATCTCAGTTCCTGGGATTCATGTGTAGAAACGATGTAGGAAATATACGATTTAAATAAAGCATATATGTTTTTGCTGGCAAAGAAATCAATGATTTAGAATTATATAAAGGTAAACATTGATGAGCAAAAGACAAGCACATTGCATATTATCCATAGGCTGGCATATGTCACTTTAGTGTTCCTTCTGCTGGTGCACCTGTTAATATTGCCTGTTTGCACAGAGAGGATGGACCCCCGCCTCTAAAGGAAATGGTCAGGGAGTTTTTTATTTTTTTTATTCTTGCTAGTCACCTTGACTCGCCTTTTAGGGGGTTTCAACAATTATAAATCTGCTTTGATACAATGCACTACTGTAAAACAAGCGTAATAATTTTGACCTTTAAAATAGCTGTAAAAGTTATAGGTCTATGAAAAACTCCTCAGCTGGGTAGGTCCTCACCGATGCACACAAAAATAGTCTATACTCATATTAGTTAAATTTTTGAGTTGAAATTTTTGAGTATTGTGAGTTTGTCTGAAGGTAAAATGTTTTTGTCACTCCCATATCAGAGTCTCTGCTGTGGATGAGCATTGGGTTTTACCTGAATGTCCGTGATTTTTTTTTTTTGCTTGAGTGAAACTTAATTTTAACTTGTGCAAACACTGGATCCAGCTGTTTCATGTCACTCACAGTTCTCCCTTGCATTAACCAATCATTCACATCCTTACTTTTACTAAATTTGCATCGCATTCGGTAAACTGTGCATTACTGCAATTAACCAACAGGCTGGAAACTTGTATGCAAATACTGTTAATAATTTAGTACTTAATATTTATTTAATTTACATACTTATGTTTGTTTGTATACGTATGTTTGTTTGTATATATTGTCTATTACTGATTTTACTCATAAGTAAAGACTTGTTGAATTCATTAGCCGCTGGTTTTATACTTTGATTTGCATTGCTTGCTCTGTCGAATGGAGTAGATGAATGTGACGGGTTAGCAGTGAAGTAAAGGGTTAAGTACAGTGTTGGGGTTCTGGATTCTCAGGAACAGTGTTTGGGGTGAGGGGTGGGGGCAAGTGGGTGGGTTCAGCTGCTCTCTGTTTGTGTTCTGACAGCTTCTGCCCCGTTCTGTAAATAGCCATGGTGTTATATTAATAACCTAGTAATCGACAAGCTGGCTCACACTTCTCTTTTATTTACCCCTCCTACTTCGACCACTGTGTCTGTGTTTGCTTGAGGAACTTCAGTCCTGCTCTTTATAAGTGGCCTGTGTGTGTTTTTCATACTTGTTTTTGTGGTTAGTTTTCTTTAAAAATAAAACCAACTTAAATGTTTCTTATGATCTTAAATATGCACGGATCGGGATGAGACCACATTTCCACAGTTCTGCACTGATGTTAAAGGAGACAAAAGATGTATTCATAGTGTATTTGAATAAAATGGGGGTACCTCAGCATCACTGTGCCAAATTTGTGTTTACCAGCCAAGTCGTTTGTGCTTGCATGTGTGTAAAGTCATATGTTATTGAGAGCTGCTGCTGCTGCAGTACATTTAGAAACACATAGTGTGAGACGAGAGGCGGCTGTAAGGCTGAAGTGCACACTTTGGTGGTGGGGGGGGGACAAGGCCTGTTTTAAGCAGCGAATCTCTATGGCAACAGGAAAGTTCTCTGCTAAGACGCTGCCGCAAAGAGAAAGGTTTGTGCTTTATTTCGTAGACATTTAGCCAGAAATCTTCAGTTTTTAAAATGCTACTGCTCCCACTGACTTGCTTTTGTTTTTAATCTATTGTACATAACCTAGATCTGTGTAACTGTGGATAGGCTTCATAATATCAGAGGAGTTCATTGCCTGTTGGTCGTAATTTATTGTTCTATCTCTTATTTAATCTCTTGTACATTATGTTGAATGTGCATTAATTTCTTGTAATAGTTTTGCTCCAAGCCCACACATATTGCTTAATGTAAAAAGGATTAGGACTCTTTTGAAAGACTCAATTTGTATTTTTGGCCTTACAGTTTATTAAATTACTAGTTCTGCTTTCTATTTAACCAACATGTAGTCAATGAAATGAGTCTTAATGAAAAATGTTAGTTGTAATGCCCTAATGCTGCATATGAGTTACATCTCATCAGGTAACAATGGCACTCTTTAGTTCTTGTGTTTTGTGGGTGCATGGTTTGATGGCGCGATGTAAACACAGACAAAAACTTCGATTGTTGCAGTTTTTGGAGTATGATTTTTCAAAAATCAGTTTCAGGACAGTATCTGTCAACCTTGGTTGTGTTATGTCTTTGAAATGTTAGATTAGTTTTGTTAACTAATGTTAACATTTTACCCTTCTGTAAAGAACGTTAATGTTAACTAGAGTCTATAGATAAGTTGAAGTACATGATACATCCTGACTTCTCAGAAGGTGCATTCCAAGTGTCATAGTTTACTGGGATGTGGACAGCACGGTACATTTAAATGTCTAGAGAGAGATTCCGAACTGTAGAGAAGGAACCACTAAACTGTATATGGATTAGTAAGCAATGCTTTTTTTTTATTTATTAATTGACAAAGTTTTACTTATTTAAACTTTTGGAACATTGGGTGGAGCTGCTGTTCATGTACCCTGGTCATGGGTAAGTCAGCCTAATGTTTTAGAAAAAAACTGGTTTTGCAAGCAGACAGGTAGAGCTAGTCCGTCTTAACCGCAGTAAGCCTTTTTACAAAGTGCACTTGTTTTTATTCAGCAGTGAACAAGCTGCACAAGACCGATGTTGACCTACATTTGACCGCTTGTGTTTTCACCACATCACATGCTAACGTCCCTGATATTCTGTAAAAGTCCTGCCATTATTATATATGTTAATTGAAATTATAAACATTTATTGCTCTATTTTTTCACATTAATGTTGTTTTTGATGCAGTGGTTTGAACTTGTGGTTTTTGACCGGTGTAAAGGCACCGCTGGATTGCAGGGCTTTCTTCAGACCTTTGGCAGTTGTCAGATAGCTGGATGGTCTTCCGTTACTTTGCCCACATACAGTCCCTTTTTTTTGCTACAAGTAAAGAAACTACAAATGTTATTGTCCAGTTTTCGAACTATTCACATACATCTGTGCATCACAATGTTAATGTCGTAATCTTATAAACCTTATGCCTCAAACATATTTAATACAAGTTATATTACATCATTATACAGTTTTTATACAATATATTATAAATTTGCTTCATATAAGATGCCATTATTCGGCTCCTTTTATAAAGAACAGATAATGAGCTGTGTTTTTGAGACTGCCTTGGCGTTACTGGCTGAAACCAAAAGTCTAAATTAAAATGGTTTGATGATTTGCTATTGTCAATCTACATGTTTGTCTGGCTTATAGATATGAGCAGCACCTGCCTCACACATCCACCCCACGTCTGTTTTAATCTCCCCTTTCAGTCTCATAAATTGTTAAATTAGGCAAATTTACACCAGCATGTTTTTAAACCAGGTTTGGCTTTTGGTTGGCTCTTGCTTTTTGCTGAATGGGTGTGGCCCTTAGTAAAATGCTCTGCAGTGATTTGAGCAGATGTTGGAAAACCACAGCAGCTTTGGGAGAACCACAGCAGAGCTCATTTTTTTCATCTGGTCATTCCTTTTCTGCTGAAAATATTTCGGGGTTTGTCATCAGAACATGGCTCTAAGGTCTTTTTGGGACATGCTGGTGAATGGTCAGGCTCATCTTAGGGCTTCGTTGTGTTTCTTACAGTCTGTTGGCATTGATGTGTTTAAAATGCATTTAACAGGGAAATGGGTTGTTTTGGGTTAAACACAGACTTTAATGTGATTTCTGTTGCATTATGGCATCAATATAAAACAATTTTTGGTGCTATCTAATGGCATGTTGTGTAGCATCTAATCATATTCTCATGCTTTGGGTATATTTAAAGTTTTTGCAGACGCTTGTACATATTAACTTATATTGAAAACATTATTTCCCTTTCTGAGGCATGAGGCTCAGACAGCAGTGGCTTCATTGTGGAACCCTGTAGTTAATTTGAACTTTAACCACTAAACCACCGCCGCCTTCCTGTGTAGTTATTGGAAGAAACCATAAAAGTAAGGAAACTAAATCAATTAAATATTTGTTGGATAATTAAAGTGTAATGGTTAATGAACTTAATTTAAACTAAAAAAGTACAAGTTTTTTTACATAAATTATTTTTTTTACATTCAAGTCTTCCAAGATACATTTACATATGTATTTTTAAAAAATATATTAATTTAAGAAATAATAAAATGATGTGTAAAATAATGTTTTAAGCTATTCATTAAAAATAAAAAATTAAATGGCAAATTTTATAAGCAAAGTATATAATGACCTTGTTCTCTATATGCTTTCAATACAAATGAACAAGAAAAAAAAACTCACCAAGTTAGCTGTTATTGAAATACTTCCCTGGCTTATCTAATACTGATAACCTTGACTTGATTAAAGTTGCTCTGATTGTTCAGTTTGTATCATCCAAAATATTCAAATGTCAATCAGATCTTGAGCAGATTTCAGCTGCCTTTGTTCAGAATGTTGTAATATATTGTTCTACTTAATAATTACCAATATCCAGTGACTTTGTTTTGACATTTGGAGTCAGATATTGTATATTAACGAAGACATACAGCTTCAAACTTTTATCTTCATGTTCATTCATGTTTTGTGCAGCACTGAAAAGAATGCGTTTTTATTTAACAGTGCAATCATCCTTTTCTCAAAATGATTTTAAAAATAAAATTAGTTTGTGAGCCAGTAAAATAAAACCAACCAGCAATTTCAGTCTTATTTTCAGACCAGTTATTACCAAATATTTTAACTGACTATTAAAGGACATATCATTTGCTCATATTACATTGTTGCCAATGAAGCACCCACAGGTCAAACAGTTCCATCTCTGAATGAAACCTGAGAAAGTAACGTTTAATAATGTTAGTCTAGAGTCCACTCAATGTGCAAATACCAAAATATGGATTCTTACTCTGGCTTTTTGAGGGAATGGTTGCTTTGTTTGGTTTGCATATCCTATATAGAAGGTCATTTTGGTAAGATAATTGCATTTTACGTAGCTGCTTACTAAAGAAATATTGTGACATTAATCTGAAAATTATAGAAAAAAAAAGCAATAACAACTACAAATATCCATATTTATTCATGTTTGAATGTGGATAGTGCATGATTCTTGGTACTTCAGTGTGATGGAGGAGAGTTAGTATTTGGTGCACTATTATGTTGAGTGCTGCTGTAGTATTTATATACATACCACATGCTATATTACAGTTTTTGTTGTTAATCTACCTTGTTGCACCACCATGTAGAGGTAAAATCAGTAGCTCATGTGTTGTTGTCACCACCACCCAAACAACATCTGCTCTGTAATATCATGTTAAGGTCCTGACCAGGAGAGAACAGAGTAATAGGAACTATGTTTGTAGAGAAACAGTTGGACCACAATCTGTAATTGTAGAGTTATAAAGAGAATCTGCATCGTAAGAGAGTTTGATAAATTGACAATGAGTGTAGAAAAAGGGAGGGGCACAGATGATGTCTGTAATAAGGGTGACCTTTTGTATAAACCTACATACATTACAATGTGTACTGTTTTCAAATAAATGCTTTTTAACTAGCGTAACCTTGCAGGATGGCTCAGTTTCTTCGGTGTGAAACTCATGTCATTCCATTGTGTTCTTCCAGCTGTCTTGGCTTGTCATGGCTTGTATGAAGTCGACTCCTTGCCCGGCTCTCTCTCACTCCCACAATCAATTCCCCAGACAAACCCAGACACGTTGCTTCCGGACTGCGTTTTTTTTTTTTTTTTTGCATCGTCCTGCATATATCTTCTTCTCATCCGCTGGAACTCAACTTCCACAAATTACACTATTTCCTGTTGTGCTCTGCACTTTGAGGAAGGTGTTCCTCTCAGCTAGAACCCCCGAGAGAGACTTGCATGTACGTCCTATTTTAGGCTATGTTTGCTGTGGGACATGCTATTGTCATGAGGACTTTTGCTAAAGGTCTCTTTGAAAAGCTTTTGCGACATGTTTGTACTTCTTTAAATCAGGTAAAACTAGAGGAAAATAAGCAGAAAGTTTGCTGCAACTGCAGCTTAAAAAAATAGATTTTTTTTTTACCTACAGTTATGTAATGATTATTCTTCAGTTACTTAATGCATTGTCTGGTTGTTATATTACGGTCATATGCAGTATTAGTGTTGGGCTTATTGTATTCAAAGTGTTGATTGCTGTAGAGTTGTGGTTGTGTGAGAAACTTCCTGTCTCTGTGGGTAATTTTGCTTCCCCTCCTCCACACTAAAGGCATCGGTCATCTTGTAAGGTGTGGTGATTGTTGATCCTATGTTGATTGCTTTTATGTGTTCTAAGAGATCAGATGTGTGTAATTTAGTCAAGATTGGTGCAGTATTACGATGCAACAGTGTTTGCTATGGTGAAGGTCAGAGCTGTGTGCAAATGAGAGCTGCATTGCTGTCTCACTGCAGTGCTGTGGTACAGATCACTGAGCTCTATGATGCACAAGCCGATGATGCCAGCCAGAACTAAACAGCATAGCACACACATGCATGAGGTTCATATACCCCCTTATTAAATGTAAGTATTGGTCTATGAACATGTTTGTGAGCTTTATCTGACAAAACTGCCATTTTTTCAGCTTTTTTCAACAAATTAACCATCAACCAAAGGACAACCATACCCCCATCATTGTACCTAAATGTTTAAGAACCACCTTGTAGATTTCTAGCCCCTAAATGTTTTAAAGAAATGTAAAAAGGGAATCGACTTCTCTTCTGTGTTAAAGCCCATTCTTCGGACTGCTGTGTGATTAATGTTTCACGTTGTTGTGCAATAACTGACTGACATTGTAAGGCCTGTGTTTAACACTAAGATCTGCCCTACTGTGAACCGTGCAAGCAGAAAAACGCTTTTCAGTATGGCTAGCTGAAAGTAGATAATTACAGCAATCGTAATCCATCACTAGAACAATCAGCTCAATGCACCAGCATACTGAACATATAAATCTGATTCTGGATATAATGTTGCATAAACATTGTATTTATGTCAGTTAAATGCATATTAGATTCTGTAGATGTTCTGTAGATTACAGAGAACGTCATCTTCTAACAGAATATGTATAGTAATTATATATGTGTAATATTCTCTTAAAGAGCCAGTGTACTCCTATTCATAAGGCACACTCGGCAAAATGGGGACTAATTCTATGTGACTAGTGTGTATGTTCCCTTTTAATGAATCTAATAGCTGTCCTAATGAAAATGTGACTAATGTGATTCTCAAGAATATTTAAAATTGTCTACAAAACTGATTAAAATTTGAGGTATATGTTGCTAAATTTTGCCTACAGTTTCACTTTTGGTTTTGTCTTTTTACCAGATAGTGATGTTTCTGATGTCTGCTTTGCTATAAAGACTAAAATCCACAGGATGGCTAATCTACAATCCAAAATTACTAAACTGAGTAAGACTTCCAAGTAAAGCAAAGCAAACTGTTAAGAGATCTTTAAGGGTGGAGGCCCCTGGTGAATTTTGATGGCTTAAAATGATATAAGCACAATGTTTCTCTTAAGTTTGCTGGATAGAGGAAATAAAGATATTATAAGCTAACAATTAACCCGTTAGTTGAGAACTTACATTGGAAAGAATTGTTTTATAGCAAAAACAATTGGACCGTGGTTCTGATTCAAACTGTATAGATGCAGTAAGAGGAGTATGTCCTTTACTGTAATTAATTACTTTCCGAAGCCAAATTTCTGTGCAAGTATACATTGGCAAGGCCACGCTCCACTATACAGACTATTTCAGGGTCAGTAATGGCATCAGATATTTCTGATGAAGATTAATTGTATATCCCCCTTAAGTATCTTTAAAAAAACTCTTATTTCAAATAAATCCAGTGGGATCCAGAAAGAGATGCTGGCTTGTTGAATTCAGTTGAGGGTATGTTGTAAAATAGCTTCAGTTATACAGGATAGGAATGCATGTGTGTGTCAAGGGTGGGCCTTTTAATATTTTTTATATAAACTGGACAGTCTCTGAAAGAAGTTTGGTAAGGATCATTAGCGTTGCAGGAAGCAAGATTTTATCCAAGGCTGGTGCTGCACCTTGACAAAGGCAGCAAGTTACTTAGCAACAGTTATGATATAGTCTGGAAAGACTGTAGGAAAATGCACCAGTGTTCTGCACAAGCTTATTAAATGTCTGCATGAGTGTACCGTGATTATAACAGAGAACAAAAAATGCAACTGGTCTACTGTTTTTAAACAAAGAGCACAGCTGATTGGATAATACAAAGAATCTTACAGTTTAGTTGATTATTGGAGATCGCTTTACCTAACGTAACCTTAAAATCTGTATTGTGGAGGTTTCTTTCAGTTTATTTTCTGTTGACTTCCTGTCAGAACAGAACTCTACATGCAGTTTAACGTACTCTCAGTCAGAATGTGTGCCAGGATTTAAACGCTGCCTTGATCTACTGACTGCTTTGTTGGTACTAGAACCCATTTTCCGAACAGTGACGACTGGATGCTCTTAACTGGATATATTTTCCCTGAAGTTTTTCAACTAAACTGTTAAAACAATCCCAGCGATGCAGTTCCATCTGACAAACGTGTGTCTCGTTTATCACAAACTTCCATTGTTTGAGCATTTTTATCATGAGCAGGAGCAGAGCATGCTTGCTGAAAATGATCCTGTGTTTCAGCTGTGTCTTTATACACAGTGTGTTTAATGTTTAATGACCAAATTTAGTAAAAATCAGTTTAAAAAAAAAAAGAATAATTTTTCTTTTCGTGGCTCATTTTTTGCTAGTCGAGGAAAACGCTTGTATGTTTCTCTTTCTTTCTGCCTCCAGTCGGAGTCGATTCAATGCAGTGTTATTTTCTGTTCTCAGCTTCCTCTCCAGCTTTTTTCTCTCGCTCTCTCTCTCTCTTTCTCTCTATCTCTCTCCACTCCCCTCCTCTGTTGTGCCTTTATGCTTGTAGTCACACTAAGCCTGGTCCAGTAAGCATTATATAAGTGCTTTCAGAGATATTATTAAACAATAAACTGAAACCTCTTTTCTTTGCGTGTTTTATTTATATGTTTACTAGCCATTAAAAAGGAAGCCATTTTAACCAAGAAGATCAGGCTCTCTAAGCCTTTTTATTTTTTGCTTTGTTTTATAGAGTCACTCCGATTCTAAGGCCGGTGGTCGCTCTAACATGGCCCGCGGTCGGAACACATTGCCCACTGCAGCCGATGAGCAACCACACATCGGTAATTACCGGCTGCTGAAGACCATTGGAAAGGGCAATTTTGCCAAAGTGAAGCTGGCCCGGCATGTCCTCACTGGGAAAGAGGTGATCTTAAACTTACTAATGTGTTTGTGTGTGCACTCATGTAAAGTGTTGTATTTTATAACTAAAACTAGATGTGTTTAAAAGCCTCAAACACTGAACATAAAGTTTACTGTTTAAAAATGGAAAATGGTTTTAAAAGAGAGGTTTAAAAAATACAAATTTACATGATTTGGTAAAACAATCTTTTATGAGACAATTTGAATTTCATTAAAAAAAGGATTGCCACGAGCTTTTAATTTTTAGCTTCTAGGGAAAAATGTTTTTTATTCAAGCTGATTGTCCAAATTAAGGTCAAAGAGCACACTGAAGCCAGCATTCAGGGCAAAATGGTTGAGAACCACCCTGGACAGGTCGCCTGTCCATCAAAGAGCATACAACTGGCCTAGTTTATTTATGTGCACATTCATGCAGAGGGAATATTTCCCATTTTGAGTTCTTCTAACTTGTATGACTTTACACCGTTGGAGGAACCCACTGGGTTTGCTTAGTGGATTTTTTAAAAGCATGTTTCTTAACAATTCTGCTTCCGTTTGCTTCTGACTCTCAGCAATGCAGTTTCTGGAAATCTGACCAGTGCAGACATCAGAGTTTGTATTATTGTATTATCTAGTTCTCTGAAGTGCAGTGTGTGGCCCTTAGTTACCCTTTGGTCCCATGAAGACTGATAAGAAGCGATTAAATCACATGGTGTTTTCAAGACATGGATTGAGATTTGAAACTGATGTGTGCACCAGCCTCAAACTGTACCTACGTGACTGTATGCTGTCTTACTACTAATACACCACATGAGCACATACAGGGGTCATTAGTAAAGTTGAGGGGGGGAGCAAGCAACTTTGGTGTGTTTAATGCTTTTGCACTACTCTGTAATCTGCTTGTGGCATGGTGAATTGTTTCCTGATGACGTTAGATTGTGATCTCTGCTGGGAACAGTCGAGAATGATGTCAGCCGGCTGTCCAAGGTTATTTCTTTAACTTTCATGCTGGTTTTATAGTCACCAGTTTCCTTATACACCTTTGAATTTATATACATTATTACAGTCAGTGCCTTTTGTGAATTTTGCAGATTTATATGAACTGTAAATTGTAGATGATGGAAATACTATCTTTGAACGTCTGTTTAATGTGTAAACCTTTTGTTTAGGTGGCTGTGAAGATCATAGACAAAACACAACTTAACTCCTCCAGTCTCCAAAAAGTAAAGTCATTTTTTTTTAATAAATTCAGTTTTTTTTTATTGGATTTACATTTTAAAAGCTGTATAAACTTCTTAAGTGATTTTAAATAGTTTAGTTGAACATTCGCTACCTCACATATCTTAATATTCATTCATTCATTCATTCTGTTAATGCTGAACTCGGTCAAAATCGGTCTAATTGCACTAAATTGGACTCGGATACTCCCGGGGTGAACGGATGGGTTGGCTCTGTGGGTGGATTCTTTGTGCTACACAAACACAAATGTATGAAGACATATCTTTTATTTTAAGCTTTACCTTTGGTTATTTTACAGCTTTTTCGAGAAGTCAGAATCATGAAACTGTTGAATCACCCAAATATTGGTGAGATTTTATTACAAATGCTTTTTTGATGTAAGCTTCTGTGTTTTTAATTGTAATGAACTTGAGAACCTTCTTTTTGTATATTTTACCTGTAGTGAAGTTATTTGAAGTGATTGAGACGGAGAAGACGCTTTACCTGGTCATGGAGTATGCCAGTGGAGGTCAGCATTATCTTATCTTAACAGAACTCTTTGGTGGCCAAATGTGGGAAAATTATTCCTTGTGCTACCTGAATCCCTCTTTCACAACTTGAGCTTGTTCAATCTTGACCTCAATTTGCTGCATAACGTCAGTAAGGAGAACATCCGTTAGAGGGATATTCTGTTTATTTATTAATCATTAAGTAAATTCGTTTATAGCCCTGAGGTTACGGTACTGTATTCATTACAAGAACTAATGAATAGTTAAAGGATTAATAAGAACTTAAAGTCTGATCAAATTCACCCAATTTTTTCTACTACATGTGTTGATTTTCTGTCACTACACTCTAAATCAACTGCTGACTGTTCTTTTTTTTTTCTTTTTGTCTCACACTTTTCTCACTACAGGAGAGGTGTTTGATTACCTGGTTGCTCATGGCAGAATGAAGGAGAAAGAGGCCAGAGCTAAATTCAGACAGGTGAGACATCCAGAAGTTTGAAAGTGCTTAAGGCAAATAAAACATTAGAAGCTGTCGTTAATACACAACCTTAATCTTAAGATTTGGAGGATTAATTTGTAACTGTAAATGGTTATATTGTCAAAAGCATTACTGCGTTAAACAGCTGCCCATTTTATTTTTAAATAATTAATTTGACATGTAATGCAATTTACATAGTTGCCTTTTGCTTGCTTAGATGGGAATGTTCCACTTAGTTTAATTATTGTTGTGATTGCCGATCTATGACTTTGACAGATGGGTTTTTTTTGTCACACCAGTCCTTCCTGAACAAATATGAGCTTAAAAAATAAAATGAATAACACTTAGCATTATATTTAGTTGAGTGCTGATACTGATACCAAACCTGGGTATGGATCCTATACTGTCCTCACATTCCTCTTTGTCGAGTTCTTAGTACCAGTGTCTTCCATCCTTTAGAGGTAGACAGAGGCAGGTGTGATGGTGACTGAATTCTTTTGAAAATTGCATGCACTGCTGCTTCTTTGAAAAGCAAGATGCAGGCGCTACAGGCTGGCTTGATGCTTTTTACATTAGATTAAACTGTTTATTTTATTATTCTTTATAGTAATTATTATTTAAAGCTTTTCAGCAGCTTAATCTCGGAGGGAAACCTGCTTCTATCAGCTGGTGACATGAAACCAGGACTGCCATTTGACTTTTTGCAGGACAGTGAGACAGAATTTGCAGAGTGTAGACGTTTGAGTTATTTGTGTCTTAATTGCCCAGCAAGTCAGGCCCACATTATGAAACACAAAATCCAGGACCAGATCAATGTAATCTAGCTAACCACAAAATCTTGCTTATTGAGATGAGCTCCTGATACTCAGATTAAGTGTTGTTAAAGAAAGGAAGGTTAGTTGTGTTTTTTTATTGATTGTATCTTTGTACCTCAGATGTACATGTTATTAATTGGAAAATGCATTATTTTTAAGCTGCATCACAAATGATAGTAATATTAGAGTTTATATTTTATGATGCTTATAGACTGCTTGTTTTTAAAATTTCTAAAAACAGCACTGTATATTTAAAGATTTGTATTTTTTTATAACTCTGATGCAGAACAGAATGATTTAAACAGTTATCGTTGTTTATTAAAACCTGATTTTTTTAAATTAGTTTTTTGTGATTCTGTTTCTTAACAATGAAACAGCTTTATTATTATATATTTTTTAATCATTTAAAGAGACCATACTGGGTTTATACAGATGTTTACCAAAAACAGAAAGGCCCTACTGTGGGGGAAAAAAAAGGGGATTGCGATTGCAAAATTATAAACCTATAAGATTTTGTTTCTGTGTTTTTGAGCAGATTGTGTCAGCAGTGCAGTACTGTCACCAGAAGTGCATTGTTCACAGAGACCTTAAGGTGAGCAGGTTTTGACACACATTAATTAACTAGTGCTTTTAATAGCAGGACGCCAATAAGTGTGTTTTTACTAAATATAGTGAAAAGACAAGTAACATCATGAGCTGTTTAAATCTTATAAATCAGTCATGTCCTCATTAAGAATAAAAAAAAATGAAACCCTGGTGTGATGGTGTTTAACAGTTTATCCATTAACAATTTAGCTGTTGTTTTGCACCTTGCTAATGCAATTCTGCGTTGTGAAATGTATGGGTTAATATTAAGCTCTGTATGAACACATCTTGGATGTGCAGCTTTTGTGTTCAGACAGGGTTCACAATCCAACGTGTAAGATTTAACTACAAATAATAACATGCTGTCACATTTCAGACTGTTTGCTGTTATGAACTTTGGCCCACAATGGTAACTTCCCCTTGAATTGATTTCCCCTCACCCTGAACACTGATCTATCGTCTTTTATTGGTCTATAATTACATACTGTATTTAATCTGTGTGTATATACAACTCACCAAAAAAACAAATGAAACTATGTTCTTTTTAAAAAGTTTACAGTTTGTTGTTTAAACCCTAATTGCTAAGATTAAAAAAAAGCTGTCAATGGTCATCAATTATTAGGAGTCAGAACTTGTGTGAGCTTGGTTATTATAGTTTGTTATTGTTCATTTCTTGTTTGAGGGCTGCAGTGAGTTTTCTTTTTTTGACCCAGGCTGAAAACCTGCTTCTGGATGCAGACATGAACATTAAGATCGCTGACTTTGGCTTCAGTAACGAATTCACTCTGGGCAACAAATTGGACACATTTTGCGGCAGTCCCCCGTACGCTGCTCCAGAGCTCTTTCAGGGAAAGAAGTATGACGGGCCGGAGGTAGACGTGTGGAGTTTGGGAGTCATTTTGTACACATTAGTCAGTGGCTCGCTACCTTTTGATGGACAGAACCTAAAGGCAAGAAAACTATAAGAAGAAGTGATATATTCAATATTGAAAAAAGGGATTTTTATGATCTTTTAACTGGACTTGCGTCTCATTTCGGTAGGAGCTTCGTGAGCGTGTGCTAAGAGGGAAATACCGAATCCCTTTCTACATGTCAACGGACTGTGAGAACCTGCTGAAGAAATTTCTTATTCTTAATCCAACCAAGAGAGGCAGTCTTGAGGTTAGTTTTTTTTGCTTTTGCTAATGGCAATCTTACTAATATTAGTAATTATTATTTTTTAATTATTAGTAATTAAATAGGGAAATTCTGCTCATATTGTAATTTAGTTTAATGTGCTGAATTTTTAATGTGAGTTAATGTTCATCTGCTAACTCCATTTCCTATATACTAATCCCTATTAGACACATGAGGGAGGCTGAAACCTATCCCAGCAATCACTAGGTAATTGGTGGTGACCAGCAGTTTACAAAATTCACCTTACTTTCATAGCTTTGGGCTTTGGAAGGAAAACCAAGAGCCATGAGAAAGCAAATACAGACACTGGGAGAACATGCAAACACCAGACCCTGTTTACCCATCTGGGAATTGAAACTTTCCTCTGAGGATACTCTCAGACCCTCAGAATCGCGTTTCTCAAGAAATTTATGTTTTTAGAATGATTCATTTCTGACTTTTAATCAATGATGGTGAAGCAGTTCATCTTTGAGTCCGAGTAAATTTGTCTGTAAAATTATAAGAAGTTTTTAATGTAGAGCCAACTACAGAAGTAGTCCAGAGTTTCATATATCTACAGGGACAATGTAAATTTTTTGTCTTACTGTCTGTGCTTGAATCCAGCAGCAGATCATGAAGGACCGATGGATGAACGTGGGATATGAGGATGACGAGCTGACTCCTTACGTCGAGCCGCAACCTGACTACAAGGATCCTAAGAGGACAGGTCAGCACCCCAGCAGTGCAGGGAGTTGGAAGCGAGGTGGGGAAGACGTCTGGTGGTTTTGTGGGAAGGCAGGGTGGGCTGTTGAGGGAAACCGGGATGGTGCTTTGGTGGTGGGTTGAATATTTCCTGCAAAATCCAACTATTATTTCTGAACTTCTAACTTCAGTGCACTGTTTTACTAAGTAAGTGCTTTTAGGCCGAACTGTTTTAAGAACATCAACTAGGCAGGTTCTTGTGGAACTGTGTTCGAGACATTTAATCTGCTCACATTCGCACTGCCAATAGAAATGCTGAATTGATACAAGCAACGCGTCTTATTTCCTTGAGACTCTTGTAGATTACGTTGCACCTTTATCATCTGTCAGATCAATGAAGTCTAGACTTTGGTCAGTTTGTGTCTTATTCATCATTGCTGTTGACCCCCCCAAAAAGAGGAACTTTCTTTAACTGTTTTAACAGCTATGAAAAACATATTGCTTTATTTGGAAAGAAACAACAGCAGAGTTTTTATAATTTTTTAAAAATCTTTAATCTTTCTCTCCACCCTCATTAGATGTTATGCTACAGATGGGATACTCTCAAGATGAAATCCAAGACTCCCTTGTCAACCAGAAATATGATGAAGTCATGGCAACATACCTTTTACTGGACTATAGGAATTCAGAGGTATTAAATTCTGTCTTGTATACAAGTCTTGAATGTTTTCATAATTATTTTCCCAACTTGATACCAGTTTTGCCTATATTCATTAAGATTTATTATATCCAGCACAACTTACAGCTTATTACCTGTTTAATACAGGTTAGGTTAAGGCAATGAGATACATACAACATTTAATATTTATGTATTCGCAAATTACAAATCATTTTTACTAGAAGATTAACTTTGACCCAGCTCAAACTTCAAGTAGTTAGCAAAATTAGATCTGTTAGTAGAGTTCATGATGTATTAAGTTAAAAGGTGCCCTTTAGAATGTGGTCCTCCACCATACAGTGACGTTAAAACCTTCCTGTAGATGTACACATTTATTATTCAGTTCCTTCTCCATATGTTCATTCACATCAAAAAGTTCTGTTTAGAAGTTTAAATACTGTATTTAAAGGGTTAAGAAACTGAATGGAGTAAGTCCCAGTAGCTACTGCTAACAGTCCACAGCTCTGAGTTGAGCTGCAAAGCCAAAATTTTAAAGCATGGGGGGGGGGGGGGGGGGGGGGGGGGGGGGGGGGGGGGGGGGGGGGGGGGGGGGGGGGGGGGGGGGGGGGGGGGGGGGGGGGGGGGGGGGGGGGGGGGGGTTTTTTTTTTTTTTTTTTTTTTTTTTTTTTTTTTTTTTTTTTTTTACTATAATGTTCTGCAAAGTCTAACTTTTAATTACTCAAAAGATAAAACTGAGTATCGGTATTGTAAAAAATTTTAACTGGCAAACTAAACATGTTATAGCTGTGTAGTGATATTTATGTTATTTTAAATAGAATAATGAGCCAATGATTGATTTAATACAATTTTCTGCATTAAGTTTTTTGAGCAAATGCATAATGTGGGTGGTGGATGATTCCTCAGCATTACATAGTTTGATCTTGGTTTTTGTATGTGTTGCTTCGGTTAATGGGGATCAGACACGGTGTTGCTTCTGGAATATTTCAGCTCCTTAGCGTCACCGCTGGACTGAATTATTCACTCATCTTTGTCTCTCTGGTGTAGGTTTGTCTGCTTCAACTAAGCGTGCTCAGGGTGACAATAAGCACATCGGTGAAGAGTATGGAAGAAAAAGTTCAGGCAGCTCTGCTAAAGTTTCCCCAGGTCTACTAGCTACAGGCGACCGAAAGAAGACCCCAACCCCATCCACAGTGAGAGGAAGTTTTATTATAGTGGGATACAAAGTAGCATGGAATGGAATGCTTCACAAGTGTGTTATTTCATCTGTATGTGGTTTACAGAACAGCATCCTTTCAACTGGTACTAGTCGTGGAAGGACATCCCCTTGCCCTGAGAGAGCTACTCTGGGAGTACAAAATGGCAAGGACAGGTATATACATATATTCACCACCTGGTGCTGAATACTACGCACATACACCCACTCTGACAGAGGCAGCATGGCATTGTGCTGGAAAAGGTCTGCTGTTTGAGACCTTGGTGAAAAGTTAACTTCCTATTTAGATGACCTTGTTCGCATGAGGGACGTTCTGAGCTCATACATACAGCTTTAATTCCACACAAGGTTGATCTCTGACCTGCACGTCCTCAGGTTTTCAGGCTAAAGTCTATTTGCATCCAAACGCAACATCCTCTAATAGCAGGGCTGCAAATGGAGATGCAGCATGGTTATTCAGTTCTGCTTGAGAAGGTGCGCTGTTGGCAGATTATGAACGACACATCACCGTGCATGTGACTCACATGCTTAATTAGAGAAAAGAGGCATTGTGCTGAATCAAACTGTCGTCTCATCCACGCTCATTCCTCCCACTTTTTATTTGCATGCAGGAGCAGCATTTCTTCAGTCTGTGTAGCTTTGCTTTTGCAGTTCCCTGTGCTTTTTCTTTAGCTGGCACATGATGCATTTAATACACTTGCTTGAAAACCTTTAAACTACTGTCTTGCTTCTACAGATGGCTTCTTTATTACGTGTGAATGATGCTTTTATATGCATAGTTCATTGATTTAATGGTAACTTGTTTCTGTCGTCTGAACATCAAGATGACATCATGCTCATCAGCCTTTTAATTTATCTGTGGCTTTGTGATTATACAGCAAGTTTCCATCAAAGAGTTTATGCAGGAAATACATTTGTAAGTCTTGCAGCCTGTAAATATTTAATATGCTTCTAAAATTTGTTTTTCTTGTATGCCAAATGCAGTTCAGGTTTTATGTTAGTTGACTTTTTTTTTAGGGCTAGAACTTAAGTGCACTCGGCTAATCTCACACACAAACATACTTTATGGGGCAATTTAAAGCAGTCAATTTACCTTGAATCCATGTTTTTGTGGGAGGAAACCCACGCAGACACAGGATAAAAGCATGGAAACTCCACCGAGATTGGAAATCAAACCTTGATCTAGAAGAACTTCATCAAATACTTGGGTTTAGAGCAGTTTGGCTGAGAAACATTTAAAAGTGCTGGTTCTAAAGTCTGAAGCATAATTATGAAATACATTCAGTTTATTTGTGCTTTTTCACTGATAAAGTAAATATATTGTATAAAGTCATTTGATGGAAAAGCTGCATATTTACTTACAATTTCAACCCATTTTCATGTAATTGTTTGTATTATGAGTAAATCATTGAATGTGTGTGTGTGTGTGTGTTTGTGTGCTTGCTGAGTGCTTGTTAAACAAATTCAAGTTTATCTTGGTGACTAAGTAAATCTAACATCAGAGATAAAGCAAACCTACCATTTTGCACCGGAACGATCATTGCTTTATCATTCTTATGCTAACCTGTGCACCTCACACTCCACTCTCACACCCCATCTGGGGGAATGAGGAGGGGGCTGTTGTGGATGTTTTTCCCCCAGCTTTAGCACCCCCGGGTCCCGCTCTTCTACCGCCTCGGCAGCTGCTGTGCTAACTTCCTCTTCCTCCTCCCGCCCCCGCCACCACAAGTCTTTGTCCACCTCGGCCCATCCTAACCCCTCAGACCTCCACGCACATCGGCCCAGGCAAGTTGCAGTGGCATCAATGCTCTGGGTTCGAGCTGGGCAGGAGTAAATCCTGTTTGATACATGGGATCATGACCGGTTATCAAACTGTCCTTAGGTTTAGATAAACTCCAGCTGGAGACCTTGACCTTGCGATCTAGGTAAAATAGTGGCTTTAATAGTCTGTGCAGCTGGACTGTGCTCTCTAGGCCCTCAACAGCCTTTCAAACTAGAAAAAAAAACCTTCATATCGCATTTTAATTAGTTTGATATATTTTAACCTACTTTTTATGCATCAGTAGCATTTTTTCAGTTGAGATCTTCAAAGTTTGACAAGTCAATGTTAAACTTGTTCCAAGTTATCTAATTGTTATGCTGTAATTATAATACATTTGAAATAATTGGCACTGGCAGCTGCACTTATGATGCTCATGAATTGTAGTGCATGTATGATACCAGACTGCACTGGAAATGTCAGCTAAGTTGTTTTGTCTTGTCTGGATCTTTCCACCATCTTGATCTCTCTGCATGCAGACTGTCGTCATCCTCATTACTGTTTTCCAAATTAACCTTCACTAACTTGTCTTTCTGTGTACATCTTAAACATGTTACTTTCCTCAATAATTTTTTGTTTTAAAATTAACGTGTCTGGTCTAAACTGGGTCACTAATGCTGGTTTACTTAATTAAGTCAAGTTGCATGCTATCATGAGGTGTTTAATGTGAAAACGAAAGTCTCCAGTTCTGCTGATAAAGAATACACCCATGGTTTAACAAAACATTATTACATTTAATTCATTTTCATTTAATTTTGGACTTTTTATTTAAATATAAGTCATGATTTTTTTTACACAAGTGCCTAAAAGGTTAAACAAATTAAATTATTTATATATTAATTATATTATTTGCATATCTGTGAGCAGTAAGACATGATCCATTGTTTTGGTAACTATTAGATCCCCTTTGTACAGTAAATAATACATCCTAAATATTCCATTACTGTCTTGCACATTGACATTAAGATTTTAAAAACATACCTAATATACAGTACAGCTTTTAATGTTGGTATATTGGTAGTTAGACGTTTTTTTTTCCAGCCCAATGCACATTCATTGTGGACTAATAAACATGAGCATTAGCCCATTAGTTGCTTAATAGGTTCCCTGACTCTTGCTCTTTGTGCGATCTCTTTTCATTCTTTACTCCTGAAGAGAGAATAAGGGTGGACGTAAATCTTTTTATTTTTTATATATAATGTAACCTCACTGTGAAATAGTCCAAACAGCCTGATGAGAAACTCCTACCTTTTTTTTTGAGCCGTGATATATTTTCACGTTACATTTTATTTAATTGAATTAATTTTTAAACTAGGTAAATTTTATAGAGGGTCACATACTTTACTAATTTACTAATACTTTACTTTTCCCTTTACTAATGTAAAATGGTCAAATTATAACTATATTGTTTTAATTACTGAAACTACTTGTTGGTATCCCAGCTTTCACAATCAGACCTCTTCAACTAATTCAAATCTCTGCAGCCCGACTTGTGTTTAACCAGCCCAAACGAACTCATGTCACTCCATTACTCGTTTCCCTCCATTGGCTCCCTGTAGCTGCTTGCATGCAGTACAAGTCACTGACTCTGGCCTACAGAACTATTTCTGGATCTTCCCCCTCCTACCTTTACTCTATCTTTTCAAAATACACTCCGACTCGTTCACTTCGCTCCACTGATGATTGCCGCCTGGCGATTCCACCTCACCGAGGAGCTCATTCTCACTCCGTGGCGTTCACCACTGCAAAATGGTGGAACGTTCTTCCCAACTCTGTCCGTAAGGCAGAATCACTAAGCAGTTTTAAGAAACTACTGAAGACGCATCTCTTTAACAAATACCTGTTGTAGATAAAAAGGGGGGGGGGGGGGCACAGCATCAAATAACAATCAGGTTTGCTGAATTTACAGTGTAATTTGTTTTCTCCATAACTTTTGACTTGTAATGTTCTCATTTGTAAGTCGCTTTGGATGAAAGCGTCTGCTAAATGTAAATGTAAACTAGACTTTTTGTTGAACTGTACAAAGTTATACAGGTTTTATTAACACTCTCTTTCAGATTGTTATAAAAAGCAGTCACACCCAAATTGGAAGGTAAATTATTTCTAGCTCAAAAAAAAAAAAAAATCTTATCTTAGCTAGTGTGTTACTCAGATCATACTCGATGACAGTAACCTGAACCCAGCAAGTTGTTTTTAGTATTTTGGGAAGGGCGACTGACTGCACCACAGAGGTCAGTGCTGTTGGGTAACATGTAAACAAAGTCATTTGTAGTGGTTTGATGTGCAATGTTTTGTTGTGTTCTTCGAAATGTTCACGGTTGGGATGATGGAAGCCAGATGTCTGCGTGAAGCTTTTAGTGCAACGAAAAGCAACCACACAGAAACTTTTACTGTGTCAGGGTTGCACATGTGCTGCATTTCTGAAAATGCTATTTAAATTAGCTCTGAGATGTTTTTCACAAACTGACAATTTTATATTTCACTGTTCAGAGCAAGACTGAATGTGCTGGGATGTTTAAAGGAGTTACCTACCTAGAAATGCTTAAAAAGATTTTAACCGAAGGTTCTTGTATTCTAGTACAGACATATATTAACAATCCAATTTAATATATTATGTTAATTTGTATCACATGTATTAAAAAAAAAAGCCCTAATCCACAAAGATTTCCTCTTGTATCTCCCTTAACTCACAACATGAGCAGCTCCACGGTAGCAGACCGCACTAACTTCCCCAGGGGGGTAACAAGCAGAAGCACTTTCCATGCCGGCCAACAGAGAGCCTCGCGAGACCAGCACGCCTCGACCTACAATGGACCCCCTGCCTCCCCATCACTCTCCCATGGGAACAGCCAGGTCCGGCGCACTGGTACTGGCATCTTTAGCAAATTCACATCCAAGTTTGTACGCAGGTGAGTTTAAACCAGCCCAACTTCAGAACGGGATGCTTTTTTAATTTATTTCTTTATTAAACTTTCTGTGACTTTCTGGATTTTAATCCCACATAAAAAATTAATTCAATAAAACTAAAAGGTTCATATGATTAATTAAAGAGAAATGCATGTCAAGAATATCAATGTTTGAAGGTAGTGATATAAAAAATTTTACCTAACAAAGTTTTTTAATTTTAGTGGCCTTTATCCCAAATTGGCATTGAATATTTTACTGTATGCCTTTATGTGCAGTGGAGGATTTTTAAACCAGTTTAAAATTACAAGACTAATAATATAAAATGGGTAATGTGTAATTGGTAATATAAAATGGGTAATGTGTTTTAGATTGCAATGGGTGAAACACCTTAAAAGATTGTCAATTGGATTTCATTACTGATATTCATCTGTATATAAATGTCTTTGTTTTCCAGGAAAGTCTTCATGTCACATCAGCAGTGAATTCTTTATAAATCATTTTAATTGTTACTTCAGTTTGATCAAGCTTGTAAATGAATTCCTTATTATTTTTTTCTTTAGGTTACAATTGTTTAATTTTTGCACTTGTTTCCTTCTCGCAGGTCTGTTGGGTTTAAAGAGGCTAAAAGTAGTTTTGGTTAAAAAACAGGTCCTTTGTATTATAGGCTTTTGAATTAATGCTGGCTGTTTTGTTTAAGAAATCTAATCAGTCTAACCATAAAGACAATCTGCCCTTATTAATTTCATTTATTGTCACAGTTTTCTAAATTGGCCTCCCATAATATTCCAGAATATTCTTAATTTCATCACTCATTCTGACCTCATTATTCTGTTGTGCCCTCCGTTTAATTGTTCATTACCCTGCACACATCTTCTGTCAGCTCAGGCCATGTGGTCACACTAGATCTTCACAGTATTTAATCTGTGCACAGTCCTTTATATGACTGAAATTACTTTGTAATATGTGAAATGAGGTTGAACATCAGGACAGGCTTTAGATTTTACGTAACATTCAAAAGTAAATGGCATTAACACAGTTTAACTTGTATAGAGATGGTGTACTTATCGTTTTGACTCTGCTGCACTACAGTACTTCCCTTCATCCCATTTTTTTAAAAGACATGTTGCACAGTATTTACAGATTTATAATTCGTGTTAAGTCTAAAAAAAAGAATGCTAGTGTGACCAGGACTTGGCCATCCTTTCTGACAACACACATCATTTATTATATGAATTTTGCAGATTTGCTATGTTTTTCCACACGTTTCAGAAAATATTCTCCTCCCTTTTTTTCCCCACCTTTCTCCCTTGTAGAAATCTCTCATTCAGATTCCCCAGAAGGTAGGCAATAACACAACCCTTAAATCATCCCAAAGCATTTTATGTGCTTTATCTTCCTTCTGTGATATTTCAAATGGCAGGGTTTTTTATATTTATAGTTTATCTCTGCATCTCCTTATGGATCTTTTCGTTTACTAATGCCTGTGTCTCACTCCTTTAGGCTTTTTCCTCCTTCCTTTTTTTCACTTTATTTACCATCCATACCATCCCCACCCATTTTTAATGGATGGACCTGTGAACTTTGACTGGTGTTTGTTGTACCCAATGTGAATTGGTTTCCCTGTGCCATGGTCTGTTCTGTTTTTCATTCAAATTTCCTACAATGCAGTTAAGTAGCTTTACTGGACTCCTCAAAGTCACAGATGCTCTAGATCCAGACATTTCTGAAAAACTCAATAAACCTGTTACTTAAATGTCTTAGTGGCTGCACTAAACTACTTTTGGGTGCCGATGTGCTACTTCTTGTGCTCTATTCTTTTATTTCTCTGGGTTGTCCTATAAATGTGCATCCATGTATGCCTGCTCTATTCGTATGCCTGTTACGTACCGCCTTCATGAAAATCCTTTACAGTAATGTTAGAAAACGATAAAATAAATACCTGCTGTTGTACTTTATTATCATACTACATTTTTAATTGGCCTTCAGTTAATAGTAAGGAATGGAATCAGAAGGTTGTGCTACTGGTAAAACAGTTTAAGGCTGTGAGGTGAGTGATGCTGTCAGGGTGGAAGGTTTGTTAATCAAAATCTAAAGGTTTATGGTGGAGGGACTTTTGCAGCAATACTCTCTTGCTTATGCTTTCTCTGTTCGCTGCAGTGAGGAAATGGAAGTGGTTTGCTGCTTTAAACTTTTTTGTGCAGAGTTTTACTGCACATCTTTTTCATTTATTTAAATGCAGTTTTATGCTTATTTAAAGTAGTTTAAGTTGAACTGTTTACTATACATGCAGTAAAATAATCAATATTGTTGGTGCACAATGGACCTGATAAATCCTGTATCAGCAGCTTCACTGCTGCATTAATTAAACATTGTCTTTTTAACAAAACTGTAGCTGCACAATAATCATGTCATTGGTAATTATTATATAAACAATATTAAGATCAATTTAATTCAGAGACTTAACTTGTGTCGGTTTTCTTTGAGGAGTCCGTATGAGGGAGAGGGTCGAGATGAGGCCAGCAGGTGAGGACATCTATTAAGTAATGATTAGTAAACTATCTGTAAGGAGTTGTTCAGCCAAAAATAAAATTTGCACTTCATTTTTTCTTACATAATAAATGAAGTCAATCAGTCAAAACATGGTTGGTGTTTGTTAGCTTTGCTGACTTAGACATCTTCTCTGTTTCTAATGAGACAAATTTGTATAATTTTATAAGAAAACCTTAAATATTGTTAATAAACAAGTCAGTCAAAAACTATCAACTAAGCAGAAGATATGGCACATTAATCATTTTTTGGCTGAGTGACATTATTTTTAATGAGAGGAAAAGAAGAAATGCATTTTTGGCAGAACTACGATATTTAATTCTTTACATTTTCTTTTTGATTAAACCGAACCAAATCAGAATGATTTCAACTTTGGGTATCTGACTTAAATGTTTTAAAATATAAAATTATATAAAAATAAGTGTTTTTTTTTAAACAAATTATATATAATTGTTGATTCTTTACATGATGCTGGAAATTCCAAAATGATTTTGACTGCATTGTGGTTCTGCATCATAATGGCACATTTTTATTTTTATTCTCATGTTTTCTATTTCAGGTATTTTTAGGTTAAATATTACTTTTGTTTTTAATGTGTACTTGTTTAGACCCTTGTTATAATATGTTATGGCGGCAGGTGAGGTGATGCTTTCTTGATCATAGTATTATAATAAATATAACTTTGCTGACTTGTTCTGTTTTTGTCTTCATTCGTTATGGTATAGACCCATGTTAAGCACGGCAGAAAAGCTGGAAAAAGGCATCCAGGGTTCGGCAGGAGATGAGAACAGGGATTCTGTGTCTTCCTCTTCTCCAGTGTCCAGCACGCCATCATCAACCCAGTCCTCCAAGGACATTAAACCACGCTCCTTGCGTTTCACTTGGAGCATGAAGACCACTTCGTCCATGGAGCCCAACGAGATGATGAAGGAGATTCGTAAAGTTCTCGACTCCAACAGTTGCGAGTATGAACTGCGTGAGCGCTTCATGCTGCTCTGCATGTCTGGGAGACCATCACGTGACGACTTTGTTCAGTGGGAAATGGAAGTCTGCAAACTGCCCCGTCTTTCTCTCAATGGCGTGCGCTTCAAACGGATCTCTGGCACCTCTATCGCCTTTAAAAATATTGCCTCTAAGGTTGCCAATGAGCTTAAACTGTGAGGGAGTCCTAAGGACCAGTGGAGGACTATGTGGCTATTGAAAGCTGTGGCCTAGAGTGAGATGATTTACTGTATGATGACATCAAAAACTGTGAAAATTAACCGTTTAATGACTAACAATAACGGTCTAGCAGTTTGGTGGGGGAGGTTGATGTATCAAAAGATGCTTTCAGGGCCATCATGATTTTTTTTTAGGTGGGAGTTGTTTGACCTTGGTTTTGGTTTTCTCTCCCCACATCACCCTCCCCACCCTACAATTGGTTATCTTTTTGTGGCGGTTTTGTTTGTTCTCAGTTTTGTGTTTTTTTTTTTTTTTTTTTTTTTCTTGCGCCTCAGTCTTTTTCTGTTCCGAACATAGTAATGGAGGAATGAAAGCAATGTAATTAATAAACTGAAAACTGTTTGCTGGTAATTCTTGTAATACAAGCACAAACCAGCTATTACACGCTGTAGTCCCACTTCCCCCATGTTACTTGAGTTATTATTTTTTTTTATCACTTTCTCCCATTTCAGTTCCCTATTAAACAGAGAGTTTGGTGACACTCTGAATGTACAACAGAAGTTTCTAGGATGAAACTAAACCGTACTACGCACATTTATTTGAGCCCTGCTGAGATTGGGTTTATTTAATCCTCATGCTCAAGTTATACATCTCCATTTTGACGCTGACAAGTACATCACAGTATTGTCTAATCTGGTCTGATATTAAGACATGAACAGGAGTGATGTCAATCACATGTCTGCACTCTAAAACCAGAATTTTTTTTTTTCGTACTGCTGAAAAAGCTCATGTAAAGTAATAATGGGCCAATTAAGTAATTATTGTTGGGCTGTAGTGTAATTAAGATTTGCTGGTTGGTTTCAATGTGCTGCACTGGAATGAGTCTGTGTTTTGTTGCCTTTCTCTGAAAAAAATATTATTCTAAGAATAAAAAAGTTGAATGATCGGTTGTCCGGGGGGGGGGGGGGGGGGGGGGGGGGGGGGGGGGGGGGGGGGGGGGGGGGGGGGGGGGGGGGGGGGGGGGGGGGGGGGGGGGGGGGGGGGGGGGGGGGGGACCCAGGACAGGGCGCCAATCCATCGCTGGGCACACACTCACTCACACATACACACTCTAAATTGGGCAATTTTTGAGAATTCAATTAACTTGATCCATGTTTTTGGACTGTGGGAGGAAACCGGAGAACCCGGAGGAAACCCACGCAGACACGGGGAGAACATGGAAACTCCACCCAGATGGGGATTCGAACCGGGAATCCCTAGCGCTGAGAGGCGAATGTGCTAACCACTAAGCCAGCCGCCGGTTGTCCTTATTTTTTTTATTTAGGATTTGAACAATTTAAATCAAATTATTATATATATTAAACATGACTGATGACTGGCCTTGTTTAGTTGTATGAAGGTTTTTGTAGTGCAGCAAGTCATTACACACCAAAAAAATAGAACTATATAACAGGAAGTTTTTATAAACCAATTATGTATTAAAGAGAAGTCATTTATTACATCACTCTGATTTTGGTGGTGTTTAGATTTCTTTGTAATGACACTTTTTTAATTACAATTATAACATTTAAAATATTTGCAATATCAGCTCCATCTCTGCAAGCAAATGATTTAAATTCAGCCAGAAATCTCTTTCCTGTGTAATATAATAATAAAACATTCAACAGTAAATAGTACTACTTTTATTTATTTATATTTATTGGTTAATTTAAAAATATATCCCTTTAGGGAAAACGTTTGGATGTTACACACTTGTTAATCGAGGTACAAACACTTTAAATATAATGTGAAAATTGGAATAAAGGCGAAGATTAACGTTCGTGAGACGAAGATTAATAAAATATATATTAATGCTCGATATATTTCAATGAAAAAATCGGTTTGATTTCATGAACCATGCACTTTATAGAGAATGTAAACGCCTACCTTGACATGTGAGTTTCCGTAGTGTAGTGGTTATCACGTTCGCCTCACACGCGAAAGGTCCCCGGTTCGAAACCGGGCGGAAACACTTTTTCATGATTATTGTATTGTCATCCGCACTGTTTAACATTAATCGAAAACAAAACCTGACTCCATTTTTTTTACAAAGCGACGTCTGTAACATGTGTAATTAATTAGGCCTAAATGGAAATAACAGAAAGTTATTATTAAGAAGTTCAGATACAAAGACAAAAACGGCAGAGGGCGGTAAACGAAGCTTTATTTTAGAGAGCGGTGAATAATTTATCATAATGGTCGCTAGGAGGCGACATATAGACACAATATTCATCATCAAAAGACGCTTTATTGATATGAAAATTAGTATTGGCAAATCAGTTAGAGAAAAATACAAATAAAAAATAAAAGAGAAAATATTTACGGAGCAAGTTTACGCTTTGCATTCATATTTTTGCTTTGCATTTACAATAATATATATTATATTTGTATTATATATATTAATTATAACGGGAAATTATCAGGAAAAATTCCAAGTGTAATTGTTTATTAACGTGGCCGCTAGAGGGCAGTGAATAAACACCGACTGTATTCCCTTTGGGGAGGGTTGAGTTTGCGCGGCAGTCACCTCATTCGCCTCAGCGCCTTCCGTTGTTGCTTCTGTTTTGGGTTTCACCTTAAACACCGTTTGATTGCCCCGCAGGGTAAGTTCTACTGATATACTTTACTGTTTAAAACGTTTTATGTTTTGCATTCATGTGCACGTAGTTCCCGGTTATTTACTGCGTGCTGTGTTTCTTTATTTGGTAGCAGAATTCAGGACTGTAGTACAACAATAGCTAAGCTAACATCTCGCTAGCCTGTCCATGCACCCTAAAAACAGTTTTGAATTGAATTAAATATTTACGTCTTATGTATTTATAAATGGTCTAAACATTGAATCGCAGATTACATTTGATGTTTGACTCCGGGAATACTGATTTATCAGGTCATTAAACTAGACTTTAGCTTTAATAAGGTCAGTGTTACCATTGGTAAGGTCACACCAAGCTGCACAGATTGTACTTTTTTTTATTTTACACTTAATTTTGTTCTAAGAGCCAAATTTAGCTAAATTCGACCAACAAAGCAGATTTCCCCATTCTGTATCGGCATTCCGTACACGCGGTTATCCGGGTCTCATTGTGACTGCAGCAGCAGCATCAGTGATCCGGACACTGAAAACAAAACCCAGGTTTTAAAAACAAACTTGACTCTCTAACTTCTGCGACTGTTCGAAAACTTCACTGCTTCTGGTTGCCATCAAGTGGACAACCGATATTATGCAAACGTGTCTGTTGTTTATTTAATCAATTGTTTCCAGTGGTATTGTAATGGGATGTGTATCAGTTTTAATGGTTCACCACTTTGATTTGGGGCCATGTGTCTATAATATTAAGCTGTTTGAGGTTTTAAAAGTTCAAATTTTTTGTTAGACAGCAGAATGATAGTAGAGAAAAGTTGTGCACCACACTTTAACTGTTCGACTTTTAACATCATATTAAAAATCAGATCCTCCTCAGAATTTGGTTTGTTTTTTCAGTTTAGGATTCAAAATGGGACTTTAAAATGGGACTTTGTACGCCAGTAATTATAAAAATTTTCCATGAAGTGAGCTGTGGCAAGGAAAACGATCTGTGGGAAACTTTCATGTTCAATTGGTCAATGTGGAGATTAACTCGCTGACAATTATAAAACATGTGTTGCGATTAAGGGCGATTGCATTCAAGTTGTCCTGATGTGCTGCTTTACCCAGTCTCTCTTACTGTGATTTGTTACTTATAAAGTGAAATATTTTTCCAACCAGATATATCATTATTTTAATCACACACTGTTCTTTCTGTGTCCTTTTTTTATTGTTGTACCTCTAACCAGCTGCCTTGAATAGCAGGGAAATATTATGACTACGTTTAAAAGCTACAATAGATAAAGATTTAGATTGGAATTCATCAGTTCAGAGAGAAGTTTAACTTTGAACTGCTATATTCCCAAATGTTTACTAAATCCTGTAAAGGAAAATCGATACCTCAATACCTAATTTTATATGAGTGTTTTGAGTGATGATAGAAATACTCTTGTTTGCCTTGCCTAAACACTCTTAAGTCTTTTAAATCAGTTATTTTTTTATACTTTAGGTGTTTTTATTTTGTACTCAAGCATATTAATGAAAAGTCTTTATATCCTCTAAGCACATATAATATAATAATAATAATAGTATATAGCATTTAAAAAATATGTATAAAATCATTTTCACTAAATAACAGATTTGTTTGCACCACAAACAGGTGTTCCATAGACTTATTGTTTTTTAGCTATGCAAATCATTAAATTTGTTTATGTCGGTGTGTAATAGGTCCTAAATGGTGCAAAAATTGCATATAAACGATACAATCTAATACTTTTTGTCCAGCTGAAGTCAGCAGAACTACAGTAATCTCATATGCACAAACTCTCAGTACTTTCAGGACTCTCAGTACACTCTCACTTTCCTCACTAATGATAAAAAAACATAATACATTATTTATAATGAATAAATAATTTAATCAGCCACTTTATATTAACAAAATATATATTAAACATTCTTTTTTGAAGGACAGTATGCCTGGAAAAAAATATACAAAAGAGGACATATCTCGTGCCCTCACTGAGTTACAGAAAGGTGGGGGACTGAGAAAAGTGGCAGTTAAATATGGCATTCCTCACTCAACCCTTCAGGACTACAAACATAAACGCTATGCTCATAATCCACACCCAAATAAGGCCTTAACTCCAGAGGAAGAGGAAATGTTGGTGAATTACATCCTGTGGATGCGTGAACATGGTTTTCCAGTAACCAGGGCAATCGTTAAAGCTTTGGCATTGACCATGATTAAAGCCAGTCAACGGACCACCTTAGTGAACCTGGATAAAGGACCGAGTGCCATGTGGTGGAGCAGATTCCAGGCACGTCACCCAGAAATTGCCCACCAGGCACCATCAGTGACAAGCCGAGTGCAAGTCCAAGAGATTGATTTACAGACAGTAGCAGGATTGTTTTCTGTATGTGCAGTCCTTTACCAAAAACACAGCCTGGAGGAGAAGCCTCACCTTGTCTTCAGTTGTGACCAAACTGTATTTTGGGAGAAACACCAGGATGTGGAAAAGGGTTCACCTAAAACTAAGAAAGAACCCATGGACGATGAGCTACCATCATCAGTGGAGCTTATTACTGTGCACTGCTGTGTTAATGCTGCTGGTGAGAACATCCCACCTTTTGTGATCTACCCCAGATGTCTTCCCAGTACCTCATACGTACAAGATGGACCTGTCAGTGCTCTATATGGTGTTTCAACTAAGGGTTACATGGATGGAGAACTATTTATGGAATGGCTTTTCCACTTTGTGAAATATGCTCCTAAAGATAGACCCCTTCTTCTCTTTTTGGACCAACGTGAATCCCACGTGTCCAAGGATGTAGTGGATTTCTGTCGGGACAACAGTATTGAGGTTGTGTGTTTGCCAGAATATACGACTCACCTCTTACAGCCTCTAGATGTGGCAGTGTTTGGGCCACTAAAGACAGAGTTCACCACAATGGCATCAAGTATGGGCCTAATAGATGGAGACATGGTGGTAGGAAAGCGCCAATTCGCAGAGGTCCTGAAACATGCTTATCAGCAAGCTGTAACCCCAGAAAACATTAGAGAAGGTTTTAGGAGGACTGGCCTATTCCCTTTGTCCAAGGATGCCATTAACACATCTAAGGTAAAGCTTAATGCTTAGGTAAATAAACTTGTAACAGCGTCTATCTCGTTGTGACAGTCTTTGGAATCCAGTGTTAACTTGCATCTCTGCTTCCAGATGCTGAAGCTTGTCCCATGCAGTGGTATGTCCACGAAAGGAGCAACCTCTGCTTCTGCATATCCAAGCACCAGCATAGATTGCCCTACCTGTCACCATCTTCCAATCCCTTTTGTTCAGAGGGGTAATATTAAAGAGAGTCTGGTAGATGTCTTAATCCCATGCAGAAAGAAATCTAGCAAAAGGGATTTTTTGCCTCTCTGCCAGCCTCACAGGGGGGTTTCCCCCCGGAAAAAATCAAGCAAAAAGCTCCATCATAAACAAACTATTGATAATGGTCTGTAATCAGTGACAAATGAAAAAAAGATGAAGAAAAAGACCTGCACTTTTCAACATGTACCAAAGCCAGCCTTGTGACACGTTCTAAAGACATAACCATGGAGCAGCATGCTTTCTGAAATCTGTAACCAGTCATTCCTCATGTAGTTTACAGAGGAAGTTTTTTTTCGTCAGGCATTTGTTCGAAGACTTAGTTTATCAATTTTTTCAAAGTTATTAATTAAAGATTAGCTCTTAGTGTTGAATGACAATTAAAAAGTTTAGTTTTTGGTTTATAAGGCTTGTCTGTAAATTAAATGATGTTTGTTGATATAGTATTTCAACATTGAGCCTATTTTTTTTGTTTTACTTGTTCACCTGGTTTAAATCCATTTTTGGTTGCAGTATCTGTAACGAATTAAAATTACTTTTGTTATACTGACAACACTAATGCAAACCAAAAATGCACTGTTGTGTTATTATTGGTGTTTTTTGCACTCTATTTATTTGCATGTTGTAAAGGGAGGCAGCAGCATGGCACAGTAATTACCTCACAGCAAAAAAAAATCTCTTTTTTGTTTGTTCTCACTGTTTCTGTCTGGATTATCTATGAGCGCTCTGGTTTACTCCTGTAATTCAAAGGCACATTTAGAAGTGTATATAAAAAGCCTTATTTGCCTTAGACGTGATCTTATGTGCATATGATCTATGACCCTAATCAGGATGAGCTTTTTGAGTATTAATAATTAAATGTTAAATACAATGGCTTTTTTTTAAATAAATGGGTGGGGTAAATTTAAACCAGGATATAAGATTCTGTTCCTTAAAATTAGTTTAATGTGATCTGATACTGTGACTTTATTCTTCAATTTCTTTTTGAAGAATTGTTTAATTCATTGTGTTTGAGAGAAAATTGCAATTAAATTAGAACTTGATGAAACTTAGTACCGTGTACAGCAGTATTTTCTCTTGTTCTTTTATTTAAGTAGTGATTTCTGGTACCTTCAAAGAGAATAATTTTAAACTGTTTAGTAAATGTATTAAGTTATTAGTAGTGATATTTATTTCCCATATGTTTAATACAGTTACAGGTTTTTTTGTGTTTCTTTGAAGAATAAAACAGTATTAAGTAAATATTTGAACCCTGGTTAAATTTGTAAAAATTCACAAATGTCTGAACATATGGGGCAAGCAGGCATGATTGGGTGGAATTTGTAAAAGGAAGACTGGCAGGGTTATCTTTCTTATGATTTGGTGCCTTTTCACTCCTCTTACTGCACACAGAAGAAAGAGGTTATTATCTAATATGCCTTCCTGCCCCACCTCCCATTTACAGATGGTCCAATCACAGTGTTGCATTTCACTGTTTATTTCAACATGCTTGTTTACACTGTACTGCGCTTTCATTTTTCCAGTATGTTAAATCAAGCATAAAAAAGAAATTGTTCATAAATGTTTTTGGAAATATATCCCCATACGAAAATTTTTTTCTTTTTTTTTCTTCTTTTTTTAGATTCCGCTACCATTTGTCAGACAGACAACTGAGACCCACCTAACCAGTTAACCTGTCATTTAGAGGTGACCCACTTAAACTAGTACAATGGTGAAGATATTTGTTGGTAATGTGGCCTCGGAAACTACAGAAGAAGAGCTGCGTGCTTTATTTGAGGAACATGGTTCTGTGTCCGACTGCGACATCTTAAAGAACTACGGCTTTGTGCACATGAACGAAGAGGATGAAGCTCAGAAAGCGGTTGCTGCACTCCATAAGCACTTGCTTAATGGTTCCCGAATCACTGTTGAGTATGCCACTACCAAGGTGCGCAATGCTACTAAGATATACGTGGGCAATTTACCAGAGGATGTCACAGTTGCCAGTGTTCGAGAGCTTTTTCAGCCTTATGGCAAAGTGGTGGAGTGCGATATTGTGAAGAATTATGCATTTGTTCATATGCAGAGGGAAAACGATGCCTTAAAGGCAATCAAAGAGCTTTCTAGTTTGAAAATGGAGGGTCAAAAAGTCTATGTATGCCTCTCCCGCAGTAATCCACCCAAAAATGCCAGAGATGACTATTATCCCCCTCCTACCCCACATTATCCACCTTATCCACAACATTCACCCTTCCCACCCCCACGTGCTCCAGTCAGTGACTTCTATCCCCCTCGAGGTCGGCTTCCGCCTCCTCCTCCTCTCCCTCCGCCTCCGCCGTATGAGCCGTATGAGAGGAACATTCGTCGCGACCCGTATGCCGCCGCCACCGCCAACCCTGCGCAGTTTTACGAACAGGATCCATATGAACGACGGATTCCTCCGCCTCAGCGACCGCAACCAACTTCCGTTGCTTCTCGATACTACCGTGATCGCAGCCCACTGGGGAGTTCGCGCGCTCTCCTACCTCCACCGCCACCGCCGCCGCCTCCACCTGCTAGCTACATGCGCAGCTATGCCCGTGGCCCTTCGAGTGCCGCACCTCCACCCCCATCCTCCTCTGCCACTCCAGCCTCCACCTTTCGGCGGTATCCACTCAGCTATGATAAAGATGATTATATGGATGATAAGTACAGAAATGGGTATAATCGGGGGTACTAAGCAGGATTTATTCAGAAGTGCAGCCATCAAGTCTCTACAGAAAGTTAAAAAAGTAAGGCTCGTAGCTAAAGAGGAATAAAGCTGAAATTGGGTTCTCATTAATAGGAAAAAAACATTTTTATCGTGTTTTTAAAAAGCAAAATATTTTAGTTCATTTGTGAGGCAGTGGTCCGTGTATTTCCTACAGAATGTTTTGTCTGAAAGTTAAGCCAGAATTTTTAGCTCAAGAAAAACTTTAGCTTTTAATGAAAGTCTTAAGTTTTATTGATTCTTTAAAATAGTTGAACGTTATATTTTAAACCTGGTCCTATGATATACAGCAGACATGGCACGTAAGGAGGGAGGAGGATGACACATGGGGTAAACGGTGGGGCCTGGCTCATGCCAGCTGATCAACAAAACCGCATCTTATTGTTTTTTCAAACGCAACGCCTACTCGCCATTCAGCAGTTGGAAATGATGTCGCCTAGGATACAGAAGCTAAAGGAATTTCAGGAAACTGCCTCCCGATTAATAAACTTTGGTCTGCTAGACTGAATTTCTAGATTAAACTAGTGATCATTCCCAGACTTTGAAAACTGTAGCCTTTCTTGATTAATTATATAGCTGATCGTTGACATGGTCATTAATACTGACATATCCAAAATAATGTAGCTTCTCCTCCTTCGTGTGATTTCCGACCGTTTTCATTGTTTAACTGGAATTCAATCATGTACCTCCAAAAACCTCGACTTGTCATGCGTCATGTTTGTGCAGTGGTTTTTCTGATCGATTAAAAATGAGTCTTTTTTGTGGTAGCTGTCGTCTGGATTCAGCCGCTTAAAATAAAAGTGATCTAACCCCCTCCGTAACCTGTTTTCCTGAATATCGCCCCGGTAAATATCCACTTCGTGACCTCAACATAAGTTTTTCTTAATACCGTGTAACTATGGGAACGTCAAGGAAACCAATGTATGCTCTGCCACTACACTCCAGATTGTGCCTTGTGGTATAGGTGAGGCTTGTATGTGTGTAATTATGTCATTTACATGCTAATATAGTAAAGACAAGATTCAGGTAAGTTACTGGAATAGGAATTTTGTGTTTTGACCCCCTGCTTATATTGTGACCTTGGAACAGTTATGTAATTTTCATCTAACCAGCATGAATATAAAAATATTGCATGCCTTTCTAGAGGATATAAAATAACATTATTCTACTTGCTAATAAGTTATCACTTCCACCGGTCTCATTAAATGTTTAAATTAGCATATGCATGTATGAACATTGCTTTTTTTAAAGAAAAAAAATATTTTAATTAATGAAATTAATTTAATAACAAATGCACCTATTTAGCATTACAGCAGGTGACATGGCATTTTTCTGTACTGTCATTAATTGAAAAATGATTCAGTATTTCATATTTGAAGCTAATTGACAGAATGCATATTTGTGTGCTGTATGTTGTTCCTCCTTGTGCAGTAGTAAATGAACCTTGTATCTTAACTAGGACATCTGTGCATGGGTTTTATATAATTACTGTTTTTAAGTCTTTGCCACACTTTTTAACATGTTATATATTGTTAATTAAGGATGTAATAATCAAACAGTTATAATAAACATTAATACATTGATCAGTGCACTTTGGGCATCACAAATTACAAACCATCATAATTTAAATTCTTCAAAATTTAAACAAATAATCCAGAATATGTTTTAATAAAAAAAATAGGTATAGATTTATTTATTTATAATAATTTTATGAAACCACATTTACTTTTTATCTTTACAACCATTTACCTATAAAACAAGTTTGACAAAACTTTGATAAATATAAACCTCTATATCCTGTCCTGCTTGAACAGGTTTGCACGATGCATCAGTCCCAGGGCTAGATGCTCCTCAACGCTACGACGACTGTCTTTTAGATGATATTCGAAGAAGCCTTGAGATCAGTGTATATCTGATAATTAAAAGGTGAGGAAAGTGGGATGCTAAGGCACCTACGATGAAGCCTTGTTTTACAGTCTCTTGACTTGATGTGGGTAACTGTACGGTCATGTGAGTATGACACCAGCACAACAATACAAATGTGAATCTGAGGTAGCTAACTCCTTTCTGTAGCTCTGCAAAATGGGGGGTCACAGGTTTTTATAAAAACTCATTCTAAGTGCAATTAAACTGTTTTTAAATATTCTGATGTTTATTATCTAATCATTTTAAAATTAAATTTGCCTTGCTGACAGTCTAGCAACTTGTCCTACATTGCATATGTCTCCATAGATGTCCTTGTCTCAGTAGCATTTAAACTCTAATTAAGGATGAGCTAAAAAAAAATTATCCTGACAACAAAATATTTAAATTACTAACAAGTGTATTTGTAAGTGTATTGTTTGTATGTACACATAAATAAAGACTTAAACAAATAAATAATGTCTGTACTTTTCCTACCAGCGTAATATTACATAAAGTACCAGATTTAGCTTTTTATAAACCTGAAATTCCTGCTTAAATGTATGTGTTCTGCTCTCTATTTTACATCATAGTTTACCATAAGCTACGTTTTATTTTGCGTGTAAAATTGTAAACTTGTTAATATATAGTTCATTAGATTTGAAACATAAATTGTAAATCCAAAAATCCACTTTTTACTATAGTTTTTTTTTGAATTTTTACGTAGATTTTAAAACGGCTTACTAATATTAGAATTCTAAAAACTCATACTTATAAAAGTCAAATTTCCCAGATCCTGGTGAAAATAAAAACAATAGTCTCATTACTCATTTTGAGTTTGTCTTCGAGGTCATGTCGCACATTGTCAGTGTATGTTTTTATAATGACCTGCTTGTACAGCACTATATTACTGAGGTGGACTCTAATTGAACGATTATTAAGTAACTAGTTTTTATTAAAAGGCAGATGGGAATAAAGAACCATGTTTGATGCGCTGTTTGGTGAGGCGTCACTCTCGCGCCCTCTTGTGGCAAGATAGATATATATAACCGGTAACAAACGGACGCCTCACTGTTAGCCATTTTCTCTTTTCGCGCATGCGTGGTTGTTGAAGCGGGAGCTTTGAGACGTGCTAAGCCAGTTGATGGTGAGTTAACGTGGTTAAATAAACGGAGGCCTTTTCTGTCGCGATTCATTTCAATAGGAGAAAACATTTATATTCAAGCATTACCCGGATATAAATTTTATTTGGCACTCGCTCTATATTATTGCTATATTACAGGAATTCAAATTTATTATTAATTTGAGGCTTTAGATATAAGAACAACAGTGTTTTTTTTACCTAGCGTTTAAATAAATTATAGTCAAAATGTGTGAATCTACGATGTGACCACCTCTATTTTAGATTTCAGTCTTCAATACACACATAGTTAATAGTTTTTAGCAGGACTGTGTAATTCATTCATCCATCCATTATCTCCCGCTTTATCCTATATTAGGATAAATCCCATTCAGGGGAGAACGTTTCGGGCACTGGGCAGATACACCCAGGACAGGGCGCCAATCCATCGCTGGGCACACACTCACTCACACAGACACACTCTAAATGGGGCAATTTTTGAGGATTCAATTAACTTGATCCATGTTTTTGGACTGTGGGAGGAAACCGGAGAACCTGGAGGAAACCCACGCAGACACAGGGAGAACATGGAAACTCCACCCAGATGAGGATTCGAACCGGGAATCCCTCGTGCTGAGAGGAGAACATGCTAACTACTAAGCCACTGTGCCGCCCGGACAGATTTTAGGCTTTTTTATTCCTTAAGATATACAATGTGTTGCTTGGATTTTGTTAAACCCAGTTTTGCCATGCCTAGTGTTTTACTGAGCACTTATGTGCACCTCTTTTTAGATGCTTTGTCCATTCAGGTCGGCCACTCTTAATTCTGGAACGCAAATTCCTCTCCTGGGATTGGGAACATACAAGCTGCAGGATTATGAAGAGTTGTACCACTCTGTCAGTGCTGCCCTTGAAGCAGGGTATCGTACTTTTGACACTGCTGCAATTTACAACAATGAAGCGCAGCTCGGGCAAGTCATAAGGAAACTGCTGCCCAAGCATGGCCTTGTGCGTTCTGATGTATTTCTTATTAGCAAACTTGGACCTGAAAATCAGGGTCCCGGAGCTAAAAAGGGCTGTCTGAAAAGTTTGTACCAACTGGATTGTGAATACATTGATCTATATCTACTGCACTGGCCTGGAACTATGGGGTTGAAGCCAATGGATACCCTTAATGCTGAATATCGGATGCAGAGCTGGGCTGTTCTCGAACAATTCTATACTAGTGGTCATTTTAAAGCCATAGGAGTTTCAAACTTTACTGTGAAACACCTTAATGATCTCCTAAAAGGCTGCATTGTCCCTCCAGCAGTACTGCAGATGGAATGTCATCCTAAACTTGTTCAAAGTGAACTAAGGGCTGTATGCAAAGACGCGGGTATTCACTTCCAAGCGTACTCGTCTCTTGGAAAGGGTGAACTCTTGCAGGATCCAGAGGTGAAAAGTGTAGCTGATAAACTTAGTCGAACTCCAGCTCAGGTTCTGGTGAGGTGGGCAGTGCAGCAAGGCATCGGAGTCCTGCCCCGCTCTTCAAAACCACATAGAGTTCAGGAGAATGGCAGAATCTTTGACTTTGAACTTAGCAACGAAGACATGCAAAGATTAAACAAATTGAATTGCGGTAAAAGGTTCTGCATAAGAGATTCAAGTAATATTGCTTAATAATGTTTTAGTCGGGCTTAGTGGTTAGCACGTTCGCCTCTCAGCGCTAGGGATTCCCGGTTCAAATCCCCATCTGGGTGGAGTTTCCATGTTCTCCCCGTGTCTGCGTGGGTTTCCTCCGGGTTCTCCGGTTTCCTCCCACAGTCCAAAAACATGGATCAAGTTAATTGAATCCTCAAAAATTGCCCCATTTAGAGTGTGTCTGTGTGAGTGAGGGTGTGCCCAGCGATGGATTGGCGCCCTGTCCTGGGTCTATCTGCCCAGCGCCCGAGACGTTCTCCCCTGGATGGGCATGGGGAACCCCCCCGCCACCCTAATAGAGGATAAGCGGGAGATAATGAATGAATGAATGTTTTAGTCACAGAAATAGTTTGCCACAGTTCTGCCAGGGTATGGCAGTATTTTTAAAAGCAAATGAACCTTCTGGTTCATGGAGGGTGGCTTGGGTTCTTTATGTGTGGAGTTTGCATGTTCTGTCTGTATGTGTTTTCTTCTTGGTGCTTCTGTTTTCTCCTACAGTCCAAAGACATTCAAATTAAGAGAAGTGGAGTCTCGGTCCCACAGCTGTAATTATTTTTTTAAGACTGAAGGTAAATATATATACTTTTTTGTTACATAATAGTATTACAGTGATCATAAAATAATTAAATATATGTTGCATTGTTAAACCTCACACAACCATATATCTGTCCAATAAAAATGACATGGTTAAATGAAAACGTATTCCAAGAAACAGAATAGTTTTTCTATACAGTATTAAATGTCTTGAAAAAAAGGATCAAGCCGGAACTAGGGAGTTTCAAGATTTTATTTTGGATCACATACAAAATGAAATGATGTCCAACAATTATTGTACAATTTCATTAACTGTAAAATGTATGCAATTCAGTATAAATGTTTACAAAAGACAAGTATAAACACTTCTTAAATAAGGCATCAGAAAAAGCGCCCGGTAGCTCTTCGACTGCCATGCATCGCATTTATATTGTCCGTTTGCAATGATTTGCTTGATCAGAGATTTCTCTGAAATCCTGTCTTTTTTGCATACAAAGCAATTAAACCCAAAGCTGCTTTAATCCAGTGCTCAGTAAAAAATGGCTGGGAATCTGAATTCTATGACAGAATTTGTAGAAGTGAGAAAAGATTACAAAACTAAAAGCACAGGGCAATGAAACACTGCTTCACAACTGCAACAGCTAAAATATAACAGTGCTTAAAAGTTTGTGATCCCTTCAGAATTCTTTTTATGCATATGAGGAGAAAAATATATTTTTGTCAAATTGTAATATTTTGGCACAATATTGACACACACCAGTATCATTATTTGTTTGTTAAAGGGTTTTTATATATTAAATATGTATTTATTACAAATTGATCTTGGTTTTCTGCTCCATGCTGACAACATTGCTCAAGTCCACAAGATGAAGCCAAGAAGGTCCAGACCTGAATTATGTTCCTCATTCATTATTCATTATCTCCCACTTTATCCTCTATTAGGGTCATGGTGGGGTTTCCCATGCCCATCCAGGGGAGAACGTTTCGGGCGCTGGGCAGATAGACCCAGGACAGGGCGCCAACCCATCGCTGGGCACACACTCACTCACACAGACACACTCTATATGGGGCAATTTGGAAAAATCAATAGATTTGATCCATGTTTTTGGACTGTGGGAGGAAACCGGAGAACCCAGGGGAAACCCACGCGGACATGGGGAGAACATGGAAACTCCACCCAGATGGGGATTCGAACCGGGAACCCCTAGTGCTGAGAGGCGAACGTACTAACCACTAAGCCACCGTGCCGCACTGAATTATGTTCCTCAATAAACAAATTACAGTTTTGTTTCTTCTAATTTGGTTTGAATGGTGAAAATTCCACAGGGTTCACAAACGTTCAATTACTGTAATTAAGTAAATAAATTAAACCCTGAGACAGATCTGACTAAATGATAATAGCAATACCCGCATCATCTTAACCCAGCAATGCTCAAGACTTTATTCACAGACTGCTTTCTGCACTAGGATAGTGAAAGTATTTACATTTTGCTTTTTAACATCCAATAAATAACATTTTAACATATACTTCTGCGTGACATCAGACGACAATATATCAACATTTCTTAATATTCACTTAAAGGGAACAGCTTTATAAATAATCCTTAAACATTTAAGGGATAATTTGAAATCATCACAGGTGAGATTGTCCACATTTCATATAAACATATCATATAAAATCCAATTTATGCTAAAATTGAATTAACATTTATTTTAGTGGTCAAAATGTCAGCACCTTTTTTAATGATCTTGAACCTCTAAGAAGCAATTTGGTAGAGCACTTTGATGAAAAGGCCATACTGGTGATGGTCAAGACCAGGCTCAGTCCTACTGATTGTTACCTCACTTTTTGTGTGTGTGGGGTGATGTACCCATTCTATTCTCTCCCCTCTTCAACTTTAGTACCCCACAGAAAAGAAAACCATCCACCGCTATTGTGCGTCTGTACAACTCTCCCAGAGCTGCTCACTCTCCTCACTTCCTAAGAGAATAAGGGCAAAAAGAGGTTCAGAAAATCAAATGGACTAATCTACCTAAATAGACTAGGCTTGAGTTGTCATTCAGCATTTTGCAATAATATCCTTTGTATTTATATTCTAACCCTCTACTCACCCCTTTATCCAACCAGGTATCAAATTCATCACTCATCCTCCTCAGCTGTCGGCCATACTTTTTGGCTTTCCAAAGCACAGCAGGGGCAGATTGAGATCGACCTCGGAATGGTGCTCCATCAACCCCTCCACCACTCTCCTCATCTTGGAGCTCTGTGTCCTCCCACCGACTAACTGTATGGACCTGCGACTCAGAGTAGAGGCGCACTCGACCCCCAATTTCTGTGAGCAGACAAATAAATGCAGTAGGGCTTTACATATGATCTATAGCAGTGATCTAAAGTTAATATATGTGATAAATCAGTAAAAAAATACCTGCATGGTCAGCATTCATGCCTGCTAACAATCTTGATCCCTCATCATCATCCCGACCAATGACATCACCTCGATTACTGTGCTGTGTGTCTTCCATAACTGAGGCTGGAAACAATTAAATATTTAATGCAAAAACGGAACATCAGCAACTAAAATATAATCATAAAATTGGAATATAAATCTCACAACACTCCAAGTGTGAATATAAAGGCTGAGTGCTGAATTAATTTGACATAATTATTAGCTTTGACATTTCTAGTCCAGTAGATGTTTTACATTCAAAGTGACCTTCACAGTCTTTAAGGGTTTAGGGAACAACCTCACTGTACTTCTGCCCTGCTGGGTATTTTTTTTACTCATAAAGGGTTTTTGACTGGTAAGGTTCCTGCTTATTTAAGTGCTAAATAGAGACCTTGGTTTCACTCCAATGCAGCTCCTGGTCATTTTGTGAACCACAGTTGTAAAAGATTAATGAGCTGTGTTCTATCAGAGCTTAGTGCAGCTATTTAGGAGCAATTTAACTGGCTGCTGCCCAGCAACATTGGCATCTTGTCTTGGAAAGATTTATTTGCATGCTTTGTTCCATTTCATGCAGCTCATGCTTTTACAAACCGTTCAGGTCAAGGCATCAGGGTGGTGGAATTAAATACACATTTCATTGCATTTGAAATGTTTCATAGCTTAAGAGTCTTGTCCAAAAGTCCCAACAGTGGAAGCTTAAAATCTAACAATAACATTTGCAGTCAACAATTCTCCCTGTCAATGACGTTCAACCTCCAGGTTGTGATTGGCATGTTTCGTGTCTGAAACCCATTTTCGTGGGATTGCATGAATAATTCTGCATTTTGAACTCCGTTCATGCTTAGACTTTCAGCATTGAATATTTTAACCGTAGATTTACATTTAAAATACGCCCAAATATTTTCCAATATTTAATAACTTTGGTAGCAATTAATAAACTTACCTTCAGGGCTTGAATTCGAGCTGAATCGATAGACACTCGCTCCTCCTTCAGACAGCAATCTGGTGTTAATTAGTTTTGTGTATCCCTCCTCTTTAAAATTCAAATGAGCCTTTCTTAGTCTTAACAGATACTGATTGCTCATGATACCCGGCACACCCTCACAACAAAAGGCAACTTGGCTAATCACAGACCTTCGAATGTAACGACGTTATCGCGCACGTTAATGTCGACATGATTGTTTCTGTATAAATAATGTAATACGGCGGATTTCGGAACATTTAGTCGTAGTGATTGTCTTCCCGCGCAGAAACGCCGATCGCACCTGATTCCGCTCGTCGTGGTTTATTCACCACATGGATGATCTCATATCTCCCCCCCCCTCCACGTTGTTGTTGTTGTTGTCGCCGCTCCGTCCTGAACGCCACTGCCTCGTGTTGTAACCAATCAGAGACGGGTTAGTTATTTGCTTATCCAATCATTTAACAGAAACCGCTCTGACTCCGCCAATAGAGACTAGCTGCTAGGCTGTTTTCAGGTGGCTCTTTCGATTGACATCACTGTTGCGATCGTCTTTTATAAGCTTGCGCCGTTTATATATAATGGTTTTTTAACACTACCAGCAATGATATAAATATAAAGATATCTATATATACTGCTTTAATACGCTTTACATTGAATGGCCTAGTATCTTTAATTAGTAATAGTGTATTAAATTGTGCTTTTCTCACTTCTCGTTTGCCTTTTTTTGCCAAAACAGCTCTTGCTGGTGGAGACATGGACTGCATCAGGTCCCTGGCGGTGTGATGATGTGCTGTCTGGCACCAAAATGTTAGCAGCAGGTCTTTTTAACTCCTGTTAATTGTGAAGTAGGGCCCCAGGGAGAGGAGTTGTTTGTATCTGACATGAGCTTAAATGGATTGAAAAATTGGGAATTTAAAAGCCAAGTTAAAACCTTAAATTGGTGCTCATTATCCCATTTCTGACATTTTGTTTTGTAGCAGGGACTCGCTACTGCAAGACGCCACATCCATGAAGGACTGTACTTGTTTTGCAGCAGTGCTTGAGTAGGTGGTACTTGTAACATCCATATAGATGTCAGAATCCACTGTTTCTCAACAGAACATTTACCAAAACATCATACTGCCTCTGCTGTCCTTTCTTTTTTACCATTCCTCATTTTCGTTTCATGTGTTCCCCTGGTAATTAAATCACATGCTTCCCATGTGATGTGAAATAAAATTGTGATTAATCAGAACAGCTTCTTTTTTGCTCTGTGGTCCATTTCGGATGATGTCTTCACTTGCCACAGCTGGTGGTTTACAGTTTCTTTGTTTGAACCACTTTTATTAGATACTGAACACTGTAGACTGGGATACCTCACAAGAGCTGCAGTTTGCAAAACCTGAAAATTTGGCTCTTATCAGAATTAAATCCTTTATGCCCACGTGGAATTATTTTAATTATTGCACAGTAATAATTTAAAAAGTATATTTGTATCTTGCACAAAGTGTGAGACTGCGCTTCAGGCAGTTACAACACCAGATGGCAGCAGTTGCACATTATTTTAAATAACATCCCAACAATCCATTCAAGGATTAAAGGTGTATTGGCTGCACTAAATTGCCCCATATTGTGTGAGTATCTGTGTAAGTGAGTGTGTGCCCAGTGATTGGGTGTATTTGCCCAGTGTTTGACACAATTTCTCTGGATTCCTCCTGTGACCCTTAAAGGTGTATTGGCTGCACTAAATTGCCCCTATATTGTGTGAGTATCTGTGTAAGTGAGTTTGTGCCCAGTGATCGGGTGTATTTGCCCAGCGTCTGATACAATTTTCTCTGGATTCCCCCTGTGACCCTAGTATATATCCCTATATCAAGTGGAAGATAATGAGATTTAGGGGGTACAGGAAGGAAAGGGGGTCACACACCAAAATACTTCATACTTTTGCCACTCACAGATAAATAACATTGGTTTATTGTCCTCAATTAATAAATTACCACTTGTCTTATTGGTTTGATTTGCCAGTTAGTGCTGCATTTCAAAGTCGATTGAATTAGGACTTGCCAGTAATGCATCGGACACGCAAATGATTTTAATGCATTTAGGAGGAAGAGTGTTCATAAAATGCTCACGTGTTTTCTTGGGAGTTCTCATTTATTGTCTGGATTCCTCAGAACAGTGAAACATGGCGAAACTGGTGTTTGTGGTAGCCCATCCCTTTTTTTTATTCCAGTTTAGAGAAATCGTACAATAGATTTAATTGGAAAACGGAGATCTGTTCCTAACTGTACTAGAGCATTTTCAAGGGTCGTCAGGATCGTGTTCAGATCTCACCTGAGCCAATCTGATCCATCATGACATTCATTTGTCTAATCCGCACGGCTCGGCTCATTAGCGACGGCGGCGCATGGTGCTGGAATGTCCCCCCCCCCTCCGTTCTGCAGTCTCCACGCTGACAGACTTTCCTGCTCGGCGCTCCCACCCGCCGAACGACAGAGCGGGGGAATAGCGGAAAAACGAGAGCTGCCATTTTACCTCCCTGCGCTTCCCCTGTCTCTCCAGTTTGCCCTGTTCTCCAGCCCCGCCAGCGCACCTTTCAGCATTCAGCCCGCTCCCTCTCCTCCAGCGGCTCGTCCTCACCTCATCACCCCGACCCGACCCTCCATCATCGGTTTAGACCATTCCACACTACCGCACGCTGACAGCGTCTCCGAGCGAGCTGAAGTTGCCATGCACCTGTATGTAACAGAATTTAAGCAAAAACAGAGGCTCAGTTTAGAGTAGTCTCTGGGGTGCCATTTTCTAAAAAAAAAAAAAAAAAAAGGAGGATTTTACAAGTCATGACAAAAAGGTAAATTCTGATTTGTTTTGTGGTGTTTAAACCCCCGCATGTAACGGAGCCCGTGGGCAGACATGCCTTAGTTCGTGTGTTTTTCTGAAGCCGTTAAGGCGGGAAAAGCTTTTGCGCAGGCGCGCTGCGTTCCTGCGTACGGACTGAATGAACACGAGCGTCGTTCACTTCACACCGAGCTCCATCCTGAAAACGTAAGTATAAAAATTGCGTCTTTAACCGCTTTAAGAACAATAACCAGACTTAAAGTTAGACAAACATAAGGTTTCATAAAGCCTCGTCTTGTCCTGTCCTGTCTTGTCTTGTCTGTCAGGTTCTACGTTCCGTTATCTCAGTGATGCTTCTTATATTCTGGGCGACGAGCGTTTTATTCATGTGCATTTCCTTTGTTTAAAAATGTCACATATCTTTTATTTTTTTTACAGGAGACAAAAACAAACAAACAAACCCTGAAAAAATCTGATTTACCGACATGAAGCTCCGATTTTAAGAAAATCTTCAGGTGTCGAACGCAGGTACGTTTCTCTTCAAACGTTCATTAAACGTCACTGATCCTGTTAGATGCTCTGCAGTTATTGCCTTTTTAAATATTGTGTAGAAATATTTAATGGCTGGCTTTTGATTATTTTATATCCCTCTTTTATCAGGAGTTTCTTATATAGCAGTCAATAGAAAACACCAGTTACAAGCTCTAAACTGACTTCAATGTAAATACTAATATTTCCGTGAATATTTAGCATACAATGATCAGGATCAGAATATTTAATTAATCCCTGAGGAAAATTGTAGTTTTTACAGATGCTCCAGTTGTCCTGTTAATGTATACAGAAGTTTAAAAAAAAAAAAAAAAACTAAAAATACAAAATAATAAAGGAAAGTGGCAAAATATATATTGCAAGGGGGCAGGTAGTAGTGTAATATTACACGTTTGAATCATGATGAATCATAATTACCATATTGCACATAAAAGTTGCATTATTGAGTGAGGAGTAAAAGGTGCCAGTTGTAATATTGTTCTGAAATGCATTGGTATGCAAAAGTTTAATCATTCACACCTAAATGACATATTTTGATGAGTTTGAAAATATGTGTTGAGCCAGTACCATGAGATGACTACTAAATATACTAACTAGGCTTGTGTCTTTAGTTTAGTGTTACATGTCTAGAAAAGAAATTGACATGAGGGATTAAACAAATGTGATTTGTTAATAGTGATGAACTATGTTTCTAGCACGTTTGAAGTCATTACTGTTTGTTAGTCAGGGTCAGAAAAAAATTATTCATTAGAAGAACCTGTGTACCATGAATTATTTTTGTGAAAGTCATTTTGCTCGTTTCAAAAAACAGATCAATCAATTCCATCAGTGTATCAGTTTAACATGTACAGTGTTTACTAAACTGTGTGTTAATCTGTGTTTTATAAGTAAAAAGCTGCACATTGGTGGTTTACATATCTCACTCTTTAAGTCTTTCCAAACGACAGCTCAGAGGGGCTCGTTCTCATGGAAACGCTTCTATACTCCCACTATAGAAACAACCCACCTGTTTCATATAAAAAAATCCTGCAAATGCCTTGATACACCAACATTCTGTTAGCGATCTAATGACAGCTGCTCTTCATTCATTTTAATCTTTTGTTACTGATCAGAGTCAAATCTTGTGGGTATATTTGAGTATTAGTTCCTGCACTCTTTGCTATTTTTATCCATCATTCTGTACAGCCATAGTAGTACTGAGCATATTCTATTACACTATACTGATCTAATCCAGACCTGATTCTTTTATTAGCCCATAATTGGCTATTTATATATATATATATATATATATATATATATATATATATATATATATATATATATATATATATATATATATATATATATATATAATTAGACTGGATAATGCTCCATAGCATGCACGTTGAGACATGTACAGATGCACTTTCTGTGCTTCAGTTGAAACCAGTGTTTATATGTTTGTTGTCTCCTGTTGTTAACGCTTTTGGTTCCACTAGCTTTGTACTTTCCTTAAAATTAAGAATAATTTTTGGCAATGTAAAAATTATCCTATCTTTGCTATGGGCACGAGAAGTGGTTTATGTTTTACTATTATTATGTGCAGTACAGTGGTCCTTAATATGAGTAAAATAAGTATCCTCAAATAGCATTTGGACCAAAATATTTGTGTTAATCACTTTAAAATTTCGAACCCTTATGTAACTAGACATTATAAACAAAATGTATATAACATGGTTCCGCACTAATAATAGTGCAATAGTGTATTATATCCTTAAGCTGCATCTGAAAACAATAGGTATTGAATTGAATGAACTAGACAATAGGTATTAAATTGAATGAAAGGCATTGCTTGTAAATCACTAGGAGTTTTCAGTATTTGAATGTGTGGTGTATATATGCAATTACTGTTGCACTACATCTCCCATATTACAAGCATCATTTGATGAAACATGCAATTAGACTGAAAATTATATCTTTTAATTCAGTGGTTATCGTTATGTGATTAATCAAATTACATATACCTTAATTTTAAGCTTAACACAGCAGTTTCTACAGCCCTTGATATATGATAACATAATCAATTGTATTATTTATTGCAGTAAGTGAATTTGTATGTCTCAGTAAATATGGACACGGGGCAGATGAATTTTACTGGAGCGTATAGCAATTTTATCCCAATGACTGGAGGGCATTTGGGAGCAGCTATTTTATATTGCTGCAGCTGCAATTCTATACACACTTGCATATTATAAGCTAGTGGAATGTTCCTCCTAATACATATTCGAGTTGAATTTTAGCAAAATACTCCATCATGTGTCCAAAATTTATTGCTAGATACATAATTTTTAATCAATGTGGTATATTTGAAAGCATCTGTTGTACACAAGTATTGGCTTCATGATCTTGTATCATCTTTGTAAGCATTATTAATCTGAAGGCAGGGACCAGACACCCGAATCATTTTTGCTGTTTTTCATCCAAAGACACAGCTGTTCATTTAGTGACTCAGCTCTATAAAATCTAGTCCAGTGGACCAGTGACTTCAATTAAAACATAATTTTCTTAATTAGTTCTGAATTAAATGAGACCATCTAAGTGAGGCTCTGGACATATGCCATTTTGTAAAATATTTATTATATAAAACCAATATAAAATCTTTTTTAATAAGCAGCTTATTATCAGTTCTTAATTTATGCCTTTTAAAGCAGAACAGATAGTAAAACTGTGCCACCTAATGTGTTGTTAAACCTCAAACATTAGCATAAATTTTTGGTGGTCATGCAACATCCTTGTAATTTTGTTTAAAGGCTTTGAGAAATGTTTTAGAAGTTATGTCTGTAATTCACCTGTGTTTGCACCTGTAAAATAATGTCTGGCTGGAGGCAAATTTGTGTGTTGTTTTAGAATAGCTGTTCCACCCTAATAATTTTGGATTATTATTTGCATCATCACTCTTTAAAGTTTGTATTGCATAGTTTCCATAGTAGTTTTTGTGTCTCCCATCATCGATTTATATGCAGATATTGAAAACTTGTAACAACTTTTGCATAATTACCTTGTTTTTTCATTTAATTGAGCTCTCCTTCACAAGTGCCTCAACTGGCCACTTAGAAAGTTCCATTAATAAAAGATTGCTTATTGTTTTGGGAGCCTCTCTGGGTTATCCTCTGAACACTACACATTATTGCATACTATCAGTCATAGTCAGTATGCCCCCTGGTCTATGTACACTGCAAAGAAAACAGCGCAATTCTAACAAGTGACTGTTGGCTACAGGGTTTATTACCTAAAGAATTAAATAATACACACAATTCTGCTTATGTGTAGAAGCTTTTCTTTGAACTTTTCCTTTATTTAACAAAATTTGCACTACTTCAACAATAATAATTGCAAAACAATATACTGCATTGGAAATGATGAAGCAAAAAAAATCCAGAACGTGGAAAAGCACTGTTTAAAAAATGAATAGACTAAAGGGTATTTTCAAACAATAGAGCATTAATCAAACAATAGTTACTACACACACTTGATGTCATTATAATCTGACCCCGATTGTAGAGAAACTGTTAATGAGGTTTAATCTGGAGTCTACTGTCACCATCTGTCTGTTTTATTTAAGGTATAATTTAAATGTCTTATGGTTTGTAAACTGATTTTTAACTGCTAATCACTGAAGAAATAGAAGTACTATGTATATGTATTGGGTGTTGAGGTTGCTATCCGTGGTGCTGAATCCGTGGTGCTGAATCTGTGGTGCTAATTATTTACTACATTTATTATAGTTCAATCAGATTACAAACAGATTGTTATTGTGTATTCTACTCTACCAGAATGATCTTTGCAATGTAGGGGGTAGCTAGAGATGCCAGAACAAAACCCACACAGGTAAATAAGGGACATGCTGTCACACAAAATAAACCTGTAAATAAACCTGTAAACCTTGGTTCTTCCCAGTAAACCTGGATCCATTTTCCTGTGAGGTGGAACAGTTACACAACATTATAGAACAGATTTAATAAATAAGTAAATTTGTTTTTCTGGTAAAATTTTAACCAAACTTTTGCTTTTAGTTCAATATCTGCATTAGATTTATTAAAGTACAGAAACCATTAAAATGTATAACTTCCTGGATAATGTAGAACCAAAAAGAGTAACCACTACGTTGAATGATGGGAAACAGTTAGTGGTCTCTGCAATCATTTGGTGGCACTCTGGCACTTTGAAGGCTGATCAGTCAGGATATTGACATTGGATCAGTGATTCAAGCTGACTGGGGAGTGGAAGTGTGACAGTGCCAGGTCATTGATTTTCCCACCTCAACTTAATGAGTGCAAAACCAAGTCTAAAGTACTCATGCTTTATCACTGTTCAGAGAGTATTTAAGCAAAAGTCACAACCCACCACCACAGTCTTTTCTTATCTCCTTTTTATTCTATGGATCTCTAGCCTGGTTGCAATTGTCATTGCATGGTAAACAGTATAAATAACATGCCATCTGAATTCAATGCAATACCACTTTTGTATCTGTTCTATGTAGTGTGTAGAATTAGATTTGTTTTGTTTTACTACAATGACAGAAACATAAATTTGGATGTAAAATGAGTGTAGTACAGCTATTGAATGGACAGGAAGTGCACGGAGCTGAACATGAAATACCAGTGTAGCTGCCTAGAGCAAATGTCACAGTGCTGAGGGCTGAAAAAATATGAAAACAGGTGTTACCGACTGGCAAATACCTTATGCAGCCCATTGAAGGTTAGCAGCAGGTGACCTTTTCCAAAGTGCTAAGCCATGCCTTTAGGTATCCAGCTGGCAAATGCAGTTTCAGTGTAATTGAGGGAATAGACCTGGACTCAAAGGAGACTTATATCAACCTGCTTCATTTAGCTTGCATTACAGCAGTCATGAAGTGCTGGATTATAACTGACGACAGAGATTATATATGCTGTTAGAGCACTGGGTACATGGCAGCAATCTAAATATTGAAAAGCACATAATACAGTTGGGTTAAAAGATTCTAAAAACAGACTGATGTGTTTCCTCACAGCTTAAGGGTTAGATTCTTGGTTTTAGTTTGGGTTTCCTCGGGGGTTCTTCAAAGGCTCAGTGGTATGTATAATCTTAAGGTATATCATTTTAGATTTAGAGAGTGGTGTCAGTTTTACCTTTTTATTGCTCAACCACACCCCCATTTTTTGCTTCTGCTTGTGAGCCCAGCATAATTTGCTCACTGCACAAAGGTTAACACACTCCACCTACGGCAGTTTATTATGAGGTGCCAAGTATGATATTACATTGTGCAAAGGGAATGAAATTTGAATACTCAAAATACATTGAGCCTGATCAGAGGTGACTGGATCCATACATGATCATAGTTTCCCTCTTTCCTTGCCTGAGCTTTTAACTGAGCATGGAAACATACAGCTCTGCCAGCACCTAAAATGACAGAGGGAATCTGCAAAATGAAAAATAACTGAACCCAGGGGATTTTGGGGGAAATAAAAGCTCTAACAGCATCCTGGACCAGACCAGCAAAGAAAAAGAGAGCTAAGCAGCTTCTATTAACAAATATACCAAAATGAACCACAGTGAAACAAGGAGAAAATAATGCTTTTATAAAACTAAGAAACCAAAAATAGCAAAATAGCTAAACCAAATAAACAGAAGCTGCCACTGCACTGTTTGTGGAGGCCCAGAGGCATGTCAACATAAAAATTTTAAATGGCGGTATGTAGCAAAGATCAAAGACACCTGGAGCTCATATCCAAACTGTTTAGATTGATGTGACATGTAAAACATATGACTTCACAAAACCAGTAAAAAGTAACCAGGAAACTTTTCAAAGATGATTATGTAAATGTTCACAGTCTGATCAGCATCAACAGCCATTATATATTTTTATTTAGCATATTTGAAAGCAAAAAATGTAGCCGCTTATGTAGACTATGTTGTTGTCTATTATACTCCACATAAGAATATATAGCTATGAATGTGTCCTTGGTCTGGTGTCCAATGCAATCATACCTTAAGCTATTTATTTCTTTATTGCGCACATGTCACAAATTGTCGTTTTTTCCAGCTTGCAGCGGTTTTGTTCTAATTAATAATACTTGACAGTTTGTCAGTAAGGTGATCCTGTGAGCACACAGGATGATGCATCTGCTGTGTGGGGAGTTTGCATTGCTGGCACCATTTCTTGTGTCTTCTTTCTGTGTCTGTGGAGAATGAAATAGAGAGTCATTCTCTGTTGCAAAGGTATATTTGAAGTAGAGATTTTTCTGTAACACTTTCTATGATTCTGCATTATAAAACTTGACCTAAGCCTCTGTTAATGTACATAGATGTTTATAATTATGCTCATAAAATTGTATAACAATATGCCATGAGGTTATAGTGTGACTTTTTTAAAGGGAAGTCTCTCGCACCAGTCAGGTGAACTTGCTTAAACTGAAAAGAACAGTTTAGTTCTTTTAGATAAATTAAAGGATAAAGTCTGATGCTGCAAGTTTTAGGCACAGCTACATTTACTATACGTCTGGTCAGCAGCAGCTAGACTGATGAAAGCTTTACACAAAATGACAGCTTTTTGAGCCTGGATTGAGTTGGTGGTTAAAATAAAACACACCTTTCAGCAACAATTTGTTCTAAATAAAGCTGGCTACTTTTCAGCGAGTCATCAGGTCTTTAAAGCAGTTCCAGTATTTCATTGTTAATGAAGTTTTATGTTATTCTATTCTCTGTTCAAAATGTGCTGTGCATAATTATGTGGACGTTTTGGACACGTAAGAAAAGCAGCACTAGAGAGCTGGATATCAGGATATAAAATGTCTCAGGCACAGAGGAGATACTGCTATCACATTTCATCACATTTGTGTGGTATAGTACACATGGTACCTATGAACAGACTGAGACGGAAGACGAAAAAGCTGGAGGCATGTACATTTGATTAAACTTATGTAATATTACGGAGCATGTATGCAACTGTACCAATAAAAGTTTAGTATTAGGACTTTAATATTACTCCAAAATGATTGTACTCTTAATGGAAAGTGAGTTTAATCAAATCAACATTTTGTTGAAATGTACAAACAACAAAAATATTTGTTCTGCGAATTACTGATTCAGTTACTTATTGCCAGATGTTGATTTTGCTGAAAAAATGAAAACTACCCCAAACTGAAAAATGAAAAAGTAACATAGACAAAGCCAGCATTTGCAAAGCAATTATTTTAATTAAGGCAAAATTTCAGGGGGTTATGGGTTCAAAAAATATGCTAAAAAATAAATGACATTATGAAAATATTGTCTGAGATTTATTTATGGTACTTTAAAATTCAGCATTATTTTAAAATTATTAACAAAAATTGTTACTATGCCTACATTTACCGCAGTTAAATATAAATTTTTATATTTGTAATATGAACTAAAGCACATAAATGTAGTTGAATCACTGTACTGTCTTCATTATCAGCCTTCTGCAGCTTCAATTTCCGTCACAAGTCAGTCCACCTCATTCTCATGCAGGTTTGTTCTCACTCCGCGTATCCATGTTCCCGGGGACGCTTTCATGTACTGAACAGTTCATTCCCTTCTCCATTTTCTCGCAGTGCTTGTCATATTTGGTGCCTGTTACTGTTCTGTTAACTTTAAAAACTTTTTATTAAAAGCATGGGTTTGCTGGCTCATGCAGTACATAACTTAACTTATACACACTGTTCAGCTCGTGTCTAATGGTGCAATATTAACAAAATGGACAATAAAATTTAAAATACACATTTACAACCTCTTTAATTGGATCTGCTGAACTCAGCAACTTGTGTGTGTCGTTAAAAGTAAAAACCATGTCATAAAAAGTCCTTAAAATAAAACAATGTATTTACCCTAATGATGACATAGGCATAATACAGATGTTGAAGTTAAAATATTAAAGGTGTTGAACAGGACACAAAATTGTTGTCATTGTTTTGTTGCGTTGGTGTTCTACAGTGTGTAAACCTTTTAGAATTTTCTATACTGCTGCACAAAATTGATCTAAAACTAATTGATCCAGAGATGATTTGTGCTAATAACTGTGCTACATGGTTTTTATAAGGGTCTTTTTGGGATAATCCACTCTCTTTTGTGCCCGTTTTCACTCTGTAATGGCAATGGACTTGACATTAACACTTTTCTGGTGAAAGCTGTCAGAGTTTGAGTACTTTTACATGTTTCTCATGGCACATATTTAAATCAAGCCTTCAGCTGTCCTATGCTTTAGACACACGAACATAGCAATTTGGTTCAAGTTCAGAACAAATCTTCTCAGAGACAAAAACATGTAGATGCTCTCAGGCATATTCCAGTCCGACCTGAGAGTGGTTTGTAGTGTCACAAGACACAGCAGAAGGTTGTAACCCATCTGAGGAAGTGCTTTTGGATGCAAGTTATTTATTAACGGTCAGATTATGAGCTAGTAGATGCTGGCATGGCAGAAAAATGGCTGTGGTTATTGTGAAGCATTGCTGTTTTGTTTTGTCATCAGTATGGTGGAACAGATAACGCAATCCTGTGAGAGAGCGAAAGCAGTCCTTTGTAAGAGCAGTTCTGGTACATTGTGATGTGCTTTAGTCTCAGCTGAGCTTGTAGTTGGGTCTTCCAAATACTGCGTCATTGTAGTCATAAGCAGTCCAGGGTTATGTTTAAAGTCCACTTTCAACATGGTGACACCGGTACTTTGGCCCTCAACTTTGTGATTGATGGTCTATTCATTTGACCTCTGAGCTAAAGACGAGAGTCCACAGTAAGGGCTCAGGAGACTCTGGAGGACTTGAATAGAATCTGTAATGAGAGTGTTAGAAAATTCTTGGTGCAACTTGGTGTTGACAAATGCACAGGTTCAAGTTGTTATGAAATGGGTTTTAGCAATGTATAAATTTATTCTCATGTTTTTTTTATTTTGGACTGGAAGTGTTATCATGTTAGTGTTGGAACAAACAAAAATACATTTTCACCATCTTTCCTAAAGGTGTCAGTAATGCTAGAATGAGCTGGAGGTTTGTTCTGCAGTCTGCATGTTTGCATGAAGTTATTAGTCATCTGCTATCAAATCATTTTTGCAAGTGAGTTGGAGCTATGCTTATATGAGTTGAAAAGGCAAATTCACAGGGTTCTATACATGACTCATGGTCTTATGCAAGCCTGTGGTATGATGAGCTCACTAACCTATCAGTAAAAGCGTATCAGCTATTTTTATCGTTCTATGCTGCAGTATAAATAAAGTAATTTTAGAGTTTTATGATTATTATGCTTAAATTGTTTTAAACACATTATTATATCTTTGATATATTATCTCAGATATTAAACTTATAAAAAATGTTTCTCTGTGCATCAGTTAAGTTTGTATAAGTTTGCATATCATGCATTTTAGTGAAATAAACTAGCTTAAATTAAAGGAGACATGTTTGGCCATATGGATTCCAGTGCATACCAACCTTAAAAAAACAACCCAGTCCATTTTTGGAGGTCATGTTTTAATAAGAAAACGTAGCATTAAACCTGCCTGTAAAATGATACTCAAGGATGGAGGCGTTTTTATTTTTTCTGTAGCATCGTTGTTCCCAATAGCTGAATGTGGTCCAACAATAAAATATTAGAAAGAATTTTTGGACATCTAACTAACAGGTAGCAATAAAATATAACCTGCTTTGTCTACACTGTTCTGTGGGATGTAATTTTGTTATTACCCATCAGCCTGTAATAATCATAAATATGAGTGATTGTTTTATCTTTAACCTCAACTAGTTTGATGCAGATGAAATTTTTGAAGGAAGCAGTGTCCATAGTTGTGCATTATTTTTTTGATAATAAACAGAACTTCACAAAATGTGTTCCAACTTCACAAAATGTGTTTTTATGCAGAGTAGATTAAAATTCAAAGAGCAGCACAGAGCTAGGCAATCTAATAAAACATGAAACAGCCAAGAGCACTTTATCTAATGTTCAAGGACCTGCAGGATATGTACGATTGGTGTAAAGGATATATTATAGAATGTAGATTTATTTTGGACTTCGAAAAAATGATTCTAGCCTTGACATATGCAAGCTAGCATCTGCTTTTTATGCTGCTGCAAATGAGCCTATAAAAACTTCAATGCAGAGATGTATAGACATGAAACTGAATTACAGAGAGTCCTGGACCTGCACATGCCTTTAATAACAAGTTTTCATTTTTTATTGTTGTTCTTTTTGGTTGATGACTTGCTGTTTTTTTATAGAAGTAGTCATTTATAATGCACAGTATGTCAAAGGGAATGCAAAATTTATATAAACAGTAATTTATTAAGAATGCAAAACTGTCACCATGGAGCTTTACACAAATTCAAGGCATAAACAATTAGCAGATAAAAATATGGTGAGATGAAGATGTTGTGATTCACATTGAGCATGATCAAGATTGGGAATGAGTGTATAAAAGGGTAGTTTTTTTTAGTAAACCATGATGAGTCCAACACATTTGCATCACATTTGGTTATTTAGACACTTTTATCCAAAGCGAAAGATAAAATTAGGTTAGATTGAGGTAGTTTGGTCAAAGGAGGGATGTGGTTTCTATTGGCAGATGGAGAGGAATTAAACCTAAATTAAATTCAATCTGCTCATTGTGTGAATGCAGAAAGTGGTACAAACAAAAATCTCAGCGAGGGAACGAATGAATAAAGGGTATCAGATACGCCATGTAGTCTTATACATATTTATGTGTCCTTACGGTCTGTTATTTTTTCTTTTGCAGTTCAGAAGTGTCCACTGTGAAGCTAATTTCAGCGGTGTAGGAGCGTATTTCTGCTTTTGCCGGATTCCACCACAGATACAGCAACATCATGATGAACCTCTGTTCTCCCCATTTCTCCACTTCCTCCCTGTCTGCGTTCCTCTTTGTTTTGTCATTAACTGACCAATCCCAAGCCAGCTCTGAGTTGGCCCAAGGTGGTCCAGGGAACTGTTCTGGGGAGGACAGCTGCTCAGAGGGGGTGGTTCTTCCTGTCTGGAATCCTCAAAACCCATCAGTGGGTGATAAGGTGGCTCGTGCCATTGTCTATTTTGTTGCACTAATCTACATGTTTTTGGGAATGTCCATCATCGCAGACCGCTTTATGTCCTCTATTGAAGTCATCACCTCACAAGAAAAAGAGATTACCATCAAGAAACCCAATGGAGAAACCACTACTGCCACAGTCCGCATTTGGAATGAGACAGTCTCCAACCTGACCCTGATGGCTTTGGGCTCTTCAGCTCCCGAGATCCTGCTTTCTGTGATTGAAGTCTGTGGGCACAAGTTTGAAGCCGGTAACCTTGGACCCAGCACAATTGTGGGAAGTGCTGCTTTCAACATGTTCATCATCATCGCCATCTGTGTCTATGTTGTGCCTGATGGAGAAGTCAGAAAAATAAAACACTTGAGGGTTTTCTTTGTGACTGCGGCATGGAGTGTGTTTGCCTATATCTGGCTGTACCTTATCCTCTCCGTGTTTTCTCCTGGCGTGGTGGAGGTTTGGGAGGCTGTGTTGACCTTTTTGTTCTTTCCTATCTGTGTGCTCCAAGCCTGGGTTGCAGACCGTCGTTTGCTATTCTACAAGTACGTTCACAAGCGATATCGTGCTGACAAGAATCGTGGCATCATAATCGAGACAGAAGGTGATGGCATGTTCACCAAAATGGACATGGAGATGGATGGACAGGGCACAAACTCTCATCACAAGGAGGTGCTGGACGGCATGCTTGCAGGTGTTGAGGAGGGAGGAGGTGGTGGAACTGGTGGTGGCGGAGGAGAAGAAGAAGAGGCACGACGAGAAATGGCTCGTACATTAAAGGAGCTGAAACAGAGGCACCCAGAGAAAGACATGGAGCAGCTCATTGAGATGGCCAACTACCAAGTGCTGGTGCAGCAGCAGAAGAGCAGGGCTTTCTACCGCATACAAGCTACACGCATGATGATTGGTGCCGGAAACATTCTGAAGAAGCATGCTGCCGATCAGGCTAGAAAAGTAGTCAGCTGCCATGAGGCAAATGCACAAGAGGAGGATCCTCACACCATCTATCTTGAGTTTGAACCATCACACTATCAGTGCTTTGAGAATTGTGGGTCCCTCAAACTGGCAGTGACCAGACATGGAGGAGACAGTGGCTGTACAGTTAAGGTGAGTGTTCGGTTCACAGTGAGGGCTATTACATCCTGCTCTGATTTTTCTGTTAATGGCTGTTTAACTAATATTAGCACAAAATCCTGCTGGTGAAAGGGGCTATTAGCAGCTCACTGAATTTTAATAGCCAATTATAAATATTAGAAGCACTACTTATTTAGCTTCATCAAGTATTTTTAACTCAATTGTATTTTAAGCAGTAAGCTTCCTAAGGGCTTCGGATATCATTATGAACAATAGAAAATAAAATCACTTGTCATGAATTTAATTAAGAGTTAAATAATTCATATTAATTCATGGACTATGACAACTTTAAAGCATAAGTTCAAAATTATATGAGATTATATTAAACCCGAAAGAAGTAAAACTGTGTCCTAGTGGTACAATGTGACTAAAATGTGAAGATGAGTGAGATTAAACTGTGACCCATGTTTAACAACAGGATTAGGATACTCACACATTCTCAGTTGGACTTCTTAATTATATAGTTGGATAATATAAATCACTTCCAGGTTTCTGGAAAGTTTTTCTAAAATATTAGACTGTGTAATTAATAAATTTTTGGTAGATTAGTGTTTTAGTTTTTGTTATCAGTCCTTGTAAACTGGTAATGCAGAATGGAAAACTACTGTGTTCTCTATTAGGTTGATTACCGAACTGAAGATGGCACTGCCAATGCTGGCTCAGACTATGAGTTTGCAGAAGGCACACTGGTCTTTAAACCAGGCGAGACAGTGAAGGAGCTGACAGTTGGAGTAATCGATGATGACATCTTTGAGGAGGATGAGCACTTTTACGTTCACCTCAGTAACCCTCGTGTTGTTCACCGAGCTGAGGTGTCTATTCTTGATCCCAATGCCCCTGGCAATAGTCTTTTAGGCTCTATACCAGTCCAGCCGAAAGCTGCACTCGGCTCCGCCCACACTGCCACAGTTACCATCTATGATGATGACCATGCGGGGATCTTCACATTTGAGGGTGCATCAATGCGTGTGAGCGAGAGCGTGGGCATTATGCAGGTGAAGGTGCACCGGACGTCTGGAGCGCGGGGAAAAGTGGCAGTACCATACCACACCACTGAGGGCACTGCCAAAGCTGGAGAAGACTATGAGGAGGTGGCGGGAAAACTAGAGTTCCTCAATGATGAAACCATGTAAGTGTAACATCTTATGTCATCTAGTATAGTATAGTATAGTATAATTTACTGCTACAATGCTTTTGCTGCTGGACTAAGAGTAGAAAACTAACTAAGAATCAAGTTCCTAAAAAAAACTAAAAACAGCTAAGCCCTGAATCAAAAACATTTGCTCAGATCTTTCTGTTTCAGGGTCACTTTGGATTAGTGGTTTTGAGAAAGTGTAAGTTAAAATGCTAACTGTTGGAATTAAAAGTGAAGGAGCTCAGCAGGTTGAAATCATATGGGTTTGGTTGGCCAGATAAGTGCAAGTACTTTTGCAATAAGATAACCAAAAGAAACACAATGAAGCATGAGGTCCAGTTTAGAGATAAAAGTGAAGAGGTGAGAGGCAGGTTTGTGGGTAGGAGGAAAGGTAGGAACTACAAACAAGTGAGAAAATGTGGACATGAGAGGAAAGAAGGTGGCATGAGTATGAGGAAAAGGAGATTATTTTAAGGTGTGTGTGTGAGAGAGAGAGAGCTACATATGTGCAGCAATGGAAATGCTATTATTAATTATGCAGAAGAAAGGTAGTGTATGTACTTCCTAGTGTTACCTGTCACATTGAATTTATTTGTGTGTGTGTGTGTGTGTGTGTATGTGTGTACACTATAATTGAGTGTGTTGTGTGTAACAGGCATGGTTCTGGTAATACTCTGTGGGTGGAATGAGTGGTTAAGCCTTGGTGTATATGTGACTGCAGAGATGAACCTTTGGCAACATATACTTGATTGATATGCCTTTATATTCATAACGCATACCTTACATTGTTATGTTAACAAATTAAATATAGATATTAAATTGCAGCAGGTTTTCACATACATATCATGTTTATTTTCTTAATTTAACACAGTATTAAATGTATAATAATAACTACATTTAGACACTAAATTAAGCATTCAATATTTTAATAGTAAATTATATAGCACATTCTGTTGCATTTTTTTGTTTTAAGAGCATTAAGAGGAAATGTGTTTGTAGAAGAAACTTATGTTTATAATATAGATACCTTAAGGAGAAATTAGCATTGGGATGGAACAGCTCTGCCTTTGATGAGCTCCCGGTGGCTTCAGGCAGCATCAGTTCAATAGGTCTGGCATCAGACAAGAAGAGCCTGAGGAATTCTTTATGTGCATGTTGCTCAGTCTAGAGAGGCCTGTAGTTTCACATTTTAAATATTTATCTACTTCCTACATTTGTTATTTATATAATAGATCATATCAGGGTGAAGCACCTGTCCGTCTTTAGATGTCTTACAGAATACCTCATGTTTCCTCTAAGAAAAGGGGATTTTCAGTTTTGAAAGAGGCCGTGCTTAAAGTTCCACATTGGTGGACAGTTGAGCTAAAGTTATCAAAAATGACAAGTAAGTGTTGCAAGTAAAGTTGAGCTTTTCCAATAATACAGTTCTGAATTATGTATTCAAAGAAAGTTTTACTTAGAAATCATTTTTAAACTTGTCCTAACATGTAACTCTTCATAGCCTTTTTCCAATAGGAGTGGAATCCCCAAACAACATAAAGTCTTTAAAAGTTTTGTTCTGAGAACGTATAAAGATTATCACTTATAAACCAGCCTATTTACAACTATTTTGCTACTAAACTGAACTTATCAAAAAACTTTGATTTAAGTACTGAATTTAGTAAATCGGACAAAATTGGAAATTGTTTTTTTTATTTAAGTTCTTATTCTGTATTACTAAAGCTTATCCACATATCAGTCCCGGATGCTTTATTCAGATTTATTCCCTAACATCCAGAGCTTGCTGATTACAATTTTAATGATGCCAAAGCCATCTAGTGCCATAGTCCAAGCAGAGCAAATTATCCATGCTATCGGGGTGGAGGGTCTGTGCTACATATTAGTCATAAAAACCAAAGTCGCGAAGCCAATTACTTACTCAGTTCATTATATACCAGTGAGCTGCACCACCACCTCAAAGCAACTTGGCCCTGGTTTTGATTTCTAAGTGAACAGCAGGAGTTCTCTCACTGTGAAGTTTGCATATTTCCCCCATCCCAGAAGAGAACCTACAAACTCTAACAAAATTAATGAAATAAGAGATACTAAACTGGCTTTAGATGTGAATGTTCGTGTGTGTTTCTGGATGCCTGTGTCTTTAGTGACTTCTCCCCAAACTCTCCTTTGAAACCTATTTGATGTTTTCAGATTATCTTACTTTATATGTAGGTATATATGTATATAACTGGTTTGGGTATGTGTGTGTGTGTGTGTGTGTGTGTGTGTGTGTGTGTGTGTGTGTGTGTGTGTGTGTGTGTGTGTGTGTGTGTGTGTGTGCGCGCACGCATGCATCTGTTTATCTGTGTATTAGACTCCTGCGTTCTTCAAAACATTTCACCTCCAACAAGTATAGAGAGAGTAGTTTGGAAAACTAAGATCAAAGGCTGAAATGTGGGGAACAGGGGCTCTTATGTAAGCTCACATCTGAGATCATGCTGAAGTCGTGCCTAGCAGGAGTTTTGAGAAGTCACTACATGAGTCAGGGTGCACATTTGCCTAGAAGTGATGGATCAATGGTGACCTGGCATTCTAAAACATTCAAGCAACAATCTGTGAGGCTAAAGGTTTCAAAATGTGTGGGATTGGGCTCAGTGAGCTAATTTAAACTATTATTCTAAATCAGGAATCTGAGTAATGCATGGCCATTGCAGTAACAACAGAGAATTAAGGAAGATTTAACTAATGAGTCTCTTCTTCTGTATCATTTACTGCTCGAAGCTTTTCTGCATTTCTTTTTTACTTCGCTTTACCCCCTCCTTCTTTACTTCCACCCTCACCCGTAGGGTAGAGCTTTATGTGTAGGCTGATCTGGGCTATGAGTCTGAACTGACAGAAAAGCTATATTTGGGAACAGTCGAGTAAGCCAGTGTATATCATCTCTACTAGAGCCAGTTTTTTTTTCGCTAAGCATAATCTGGGGAATGTAGTGATTTGCTTTTTTTATTTGCAAACATATTCATGAATCAAGATAAATACTTTGAAAAACATTCATATTCACATGCCCACTAACAATTTATGTTTCCGAAAGACAGGGATGTGTTGAATTTATGCTTTTACTTTTGTCAGCCTAAATTAAAATGGCTTTATTTTCCACTGGGTGAGTATTATAGATTGAATGGAGCACATCATTCCTGTGGATAGTGACGGAGCTGATTAGCATTTTGCTGTTGAAAAGGCACTACTCCCACACATTTTTTTCAACCCTTTTCAATTTAAACATACACAAGTAAACAAAAATGAAGCAGCAGTATGTCGGTCTTGCCAGAACAGCTATATTTAAGACCCTCAGCTAATGATTCTGTAACATGTTGCTGCTTCAGATTAGATTGGATTAAAATCACTGCTTTATTTGATTTACAAATTAGTTAGTGTGATTTTGTTTAATCTTATTGCCATCCTAATATAATATTTGAGTAAACAGATACATGAACAACTATTCAGATTTTTATTGTACAGAACTTGGAAAATTTGTTGATGTAAAGAAGATTATAATACAATGAGACATTCAATAAAAATTAAATGATAAAACCACAGTACACTATAATGGATTGTAATACCCCTAATGCACAGCATCTCATTTCTTAAACCAAGCTCAGTGCAAAAGAGTGCATTGCAAACAAGATTGTGTAAAAATTTTTACGATTCACAGAATCTAAGATTGCCATGTCCGATCACATGAGGTCATAATGGACATTTTTCTCAATTACTCTATTTTCAAGTAAACCTCATCTACCTCTGTTTCATTTCTTCACGGTCTGGCCTACAGCTGGCATTGTTTTTCATCAATCCCTTCTTATCTTTAGGCACCTGCGGTGTTTTATGGCCTTGAGTTTGACGATGGCTAGCTGTTTCATTTCACACAGCCTGCACAGACAGAGACCAGGGGAAGACAGAAATCAATATAAAATGGACTGAAGACTAGACAAGAATGTGAATGAAGTCAGTGAATGTATGGGATAACCATAAATAAAGACATTTTTATTTATAGACAGAAGAAAATAGAAGTTAGGTAGTTAGGTAGAGGTAGTTGTTGAATAGTAATGGTCTTGTAATACAACATTGCATTGCAATATTAAGGAAAAGTAGCTTATTTTATCTCAACAGGAAATTAACAAGAAGTAAAACACTATATGTAGAGGAGCACTGTCTCACAAAAAAATTTAATCTGAGAGAATAAATATTACCCTCTTTTTATTTAATTCATCACATTTTTTAAACCACTCTAAAAATCTGCATTAAATACCTGCTTTACTAACATGCACATCTGGCTGTTTATGCCAGATGTGTACTGGATTCATTAAAAGAATCCACTAAAGAGACATTTCATGTTTGCCAGTAACATTGCCTTTATTATTTAAGAGCAGTTCGGCGTGAATGCTGTGTATTACATCTCCTGAATAGAACAAAGGCTTTTGATTGGGCTGAATGGCTCTTGTGAGAAAAGTGATTGTGTTACAGATCCCGATAGAGCATGCAACGACCTCAGGAGACCTCCTAGTTGGAAGCTGACTCTAATGCCGTCATTGGAGTGTCTGTTTCTCCTTTCTTTAAACCTACTCATCCAGGTTTCCCATCAACTGCTTTACCCCATTTTGAACACACATTAAATCAGAATTTGTGTAGCAGAACACATTTTCCAAAGCTGTTGATTCTGGATAGAGCTTCTTTGTTCTCTACATAGATGAGGCTAGTTTTGCAGCTTTCTCTTTTTGTCAGTCTCTGGGTAATTGCATTGGTTACATGGATTTGGCAGTTTTTCAAGCAAATTAAACTGATTCATGCTTTATATGAGTTTTTTTTTTTGTAATTATAAATATATTTAGCAACAATATTTTAAGCAGTTGTTTCTTGACAAGGTATATAGACTGATGTTTTTAGGGGAGGTAAACGGTCTAATTGCATGCTTTTGTGAATATGGTTTAGTGTGTGTATATAACATTCTGGCAACCAAAACCTGCTTAAGCACTCAGACTGTGGGGACCTCATGTAGTTGTTGACACGCAAGCTTGTCTAAATAATGTAAATCATTCAGTTTTAAAGTGAAATCAATTATTGCTTTAGTGTAAGGCAAGTGGTATAGGTTGTGTGTGTGTGTGTGTGTGTGTGTGTGTGTGTGTGTGTGTGTGTGTGTGTGTGTGTGTGTGTGTGAGAGAGAGAGAGAGAGAGAGAGATAATGTCTTCTTGCATTTAATGTGCTTTGCCCCGTGAAGTCATTTTCCCTTGAGTTTCCCCGCTTATGTGTTTTTAATCTTTCTGACCTTGTTGCTGGAGCCAAGTTAATCTTTGTGACAAGTGGTTTGTTGGGTCTGTTTTATTTTACTTATTCATTTGAAACGTAAGAATTTTTCTTGAGTCATCAACAGTCAACTAATTAGGGCTAGAGGATGTAGCTCGGATGCAGTGGCACAACATGTTCTAGATGTGTAGTATGAAAGACCTGACAGGTAACAAATTTACAAAATAAGAATTAATACATTTAAAAAATGACATGTAGTTTGACTTTTGGATTTTCTAAAATGTTGAAATATTTTTACAAAATAGAATCAGTAGGATTGTGTTTGTTTTGTGTATATTATTAAATTCAGACTTGTACTGTACATCCTTACAGAGTAAAGCAGAGTAATGTTTTGTTACATTATTTTTTCTTGTGTGTTTATGTGATAATAATTTTTGTAAACACATATATATACATTAGATTTTTTAAACCTATTTATTATCAATAAGATGATTGGGCTACATCTGCACTCACTGTATAAAAGGTGGGGAAACACCTGAACAGGTCGCCGACCTATTTAAATGGAGACACTCCCTTTATTCCCATATTAATGCCAGTTTTCCTTTTACAAATCAAAAATGTCTGAAATGTAACACTGAAGTGCCGACCCAGTTTGCTAACCTGTATGTATGTTTTACATTTATTAAGGCAGTCAGAGTGTTCAAATTAGTTTAAAAAGAGATTTGCTAGTTGAATTCATTCCTGTGTGTGCTTACTTGTGACAAAAATAGGTAGCTATCCATCCACCCACAGCTCATTACAGAGAAAGTATAAGCACACAGGAGGGCGGTGGATACAACAAAACACACTCGGAATCTTTCGTTCCGAATGCAAGCTTATGGTACTGAAGCATTTGAAAAACCAGACACGAATGCACTTTTCAGACACACAGGAGATACCCAATATCCAAAACATGTCTCTAACCTGCTCTTGTTTTACCCTGTGCTACTGTTTTGTGTGTTTTTAATTCACCACTGTAGCTTAGTTAGTTAGTTTTGTATGCCCAATGCACACAAACATGTGGCGCTGAAATTAAGCACTGTGCAGCAGCACTTCGACACAGCTCACAGCAGCTCATAATGAGCAACCAGAGACTAACGTTCCATCTTAGACTGCCACTTTCACTACAGAGCTCTCTGATGAATAAGGTACTTCAAGCTGCACACAAACAATCAATGATTATGTTCAGTGTACAAACAGGCAGCATAAGCAGACAAATGTAAAGCACAGGAGAGTCACCAATGAGCATGAAGAATAATTAAAATGGACATTTAAATCAGTTGGGGTAAAGCTCAAGTCTGATCAGATTTTTTTATATTTACATTTTAAATTATTAACAAATGTAATAGAATAATGGGATTTAAAAATACTTGATGGTAAACTATATATATCATTCAAAAGATTATATCCTTTTGATTTGGTGTTTATAATGAGATTTATTTTGTCCACCATGATGTCATGTGTGTAAGGTATCCTCACTGATTGCATTTATGCAGCAAGGAAGCAATGTCTTAACCCTGCTGCCATATTGTTTAAGGAATGACATAAACAATGACTGTATATGTTACAGTACATCTGTAAAAAAATAAATATTGCTTTTACCCAGCAACCAGAACTGCATTAAAACCTGATTTAAAAAATGTTAAATATGTTTAAAAAAATAACAGCAATTCCCAGCATTTCTGAAGTTTTATGAGATAATAAGGGACACTGGTTCTTCTCCAGATAGGATTAGTGCTCACTATACAATTTTAAAATATAAAACCTGATAACATCTCAGCTCAATTCCAATGTTATTATATTTCATCAGGTATAAAAATAACTCTTACTATTTTGTGTCATAGTTGATATAAAAAACCTTGAAGATTTATCTTAGTAAAGATTTATCTAAGACTAGCAAGTTGTAAGAATTGAAATAGCAAACATATTACAGATAATATAAACTCTGACACTTTTATTATTACCTGAACGCTTTGTTCTTTTTTTTCTTATCCTCTCGCTAGCGGTGCATCACGTGGTTAAAGTTAAACAATTAAGGATTACAGAGATCTATGGTTTTACTCCAAGCAAAAAGAGCTGTGTTAAAATTAATTATATTCTTATTGTCTTATCTTATTGTACCTCAGATCACCTACAAGCTTTGCCGCAATTACAAACTCTTCTATTTCTAAACCTTGATGTACCTTGATACTTTTTTTTGTCTGGTATTGTTATATCGATTTATTACTAAAATTAAACCTGTTCATTACTGAACTGTGAATTAAAATCTGTTTAATCATTCTGGTTTTGTCTGTTCCTCTGGTAGGCCTACTTGATATTAAGTGTCAATATCTGCTGACGTACTGAATTTGTGCAGAAACAATGGACATTGTTTCCACTTCTGCATTTCACGGCCAGAATGTGCAGAAAGCTAGTTATTAGTTTCATACTTCTATTGAAATGTTTTAGTAAATAATCATTTTAATACCGCTAAGCATTCCTATTTTTTATTTATTTATTTATTCTGTAATGCTCATTTTAGACACAGTTTGTGCAAATCTAAACATTATAGATGGAGATTGCCATGTGGTTGAACTTGCATTTTGTATTTATTTTGCACTTAATCGAGCATGAAGGTTTGCAAACTTAGAAGGGTAAACCCATATAGATTTTTACCAGCATGAAGCAAACTGGTGATAAAGCAAGAATCAGGACAGAAAATAGCAATGTAGTAAGAAAGGGCATTGATCTTAGCCACTGAGATTCGGCTGACGCAGTCAAAGCTCTTAGGGGATCGTTTGACATTCCCATCACACTTTTGCTAGCTTTTCCTTTCACTGCAGATCTCGGCAGAGCTAGCAATAAATACTGAAAACAACAGTTTCTTGTCTTTTTTCACTTCCACTACAGTGGGTTACTTGATAAATAGCATGTGTAGGCTATAGACCATGACATCACAAAAGAACACAAAAATAACACCTTCCTAAATTACTAACTATTACTAACTATTAGCAAACTAATAGGGCTTAAAGTAACTTCAAAAACATGTAAACTAATTTTATACCTGACTGAAATCAATTAACTTTAAGATGAAGCCTTATTTCAAAATATCATTATTGCTTTATATGTTGGATCTATATGAAATTCAGATTTTCTACTATCATTAAAAAAACTACCAAACTTTTATTTAGGTTTTGTATCTATTGCTGGCCAAAATCATTTCCTGAGCTTAAGTTATTGGCTGCATTCTCCTGTTAGTTTCTGGCATGAAATCTGAGCAGCCCTCTGGTTGACAGCGAAGTTGAGTAATGACTTATTTATGTGCTAGATGGCGATTACAGAAATGCCATATTAGAAGTCATTGTGGATTAATTATCACATATTAGCTGGGGTATCTTTCCTCCAAGCCAAATTCTTGGGTCTATTTAAAGCATCCCTCCCTGCACTAGCTGTTCTCTATGTTCGATAAGCATTTTTCTTTATGCACATGACTTGCTTCCCATTTTAACAGCAGCTAATGGATTTACTGTGTAGTGTTTCTTCCAAGCTGCATCATTAGTTTTCTCATTCGCATGTCAGACTGAATACAAAAATATTCCCAAATGTAAAGTTTCACTCCACAGAAATGAAAGAATTAAATTCAACGTTTGTTTGGATATATGTGGCAGCAATTCATCTATCATGTTTATAGTAAACTATATAGGTCAAACAAGTTAGATTTAAATGTCACTATTAATATGCTCAGTGTTGATCTGTCTTTCTCAATGACCTACTGTTGAGGTGGCACACATACACTTCCAGATGGCATTCCAATCTGTCTGTCTGTGATGTCCCACTGTTTTTATTCTGTGATTGTTTCGCAAACCTCCATTTCTGTCTTTCTCACTATTATTTGGCTCTCTCACTTGCCTCCATGTTGTCAGCTTTTATTATCTTCAGTCAGATCTCCATATCTCCCTTAGCTTCCATTGCTATCTAGATGTGTCACTCCCAAGTTCCCTAGTTTTGCAGTTTTCCCTCCATCCGCTTTGATTCTCTTTCCTTCCTCATGAATATGTTATGAAGAACTGTGTGTGGGTGAGTGAAAGGAGACAAGTGTGTAGTGGTGGTTGGAGGGAGGGGGGCACTGATCTGCAGTGGTATGTGCACACTTTTTTTAAATACCATGTTCTCTATTTTCTTGTTATTTCTGTACATTACTCAAAGTGGCATTTTTTTACATTTACTTGTCTGTCTTACATTTTCTTATATCACTTCAATGGCCTATTTACTTAGTATCTGCTGCCATGACAACCACATGATCTTTTTGTTTTTTGGATGTTGTTCAGTATGAAGAATTCAATCCCCACCCCATTGAAGTTGACTTAAAAGCATTGCACAAAATTAATAACAAAATCACAGATCTGTGTTGCATTTCACATGAAATTATATTACAGAGACATTAATTTTATTTATAATAAACAACTAAGCTAAGCTAAACTAAACTAAACAACAAAGATGATTGATCACACTTATTAGGTGGTGTATTATTTCAAAGAAACATGAGTATAATATATATGAGTGCAGGTGGTAAAAACATCCACTAGTGGCACATCAGTAAAGTAGAATAAGGACCAAGATGTCAACTGAATAATAGCAAGTGCCAGACAGGAGATTTAATGTTTTATTACACTTGCTTCAAATTGGCTCAGTTCAGGGATTATAAAGAATTGAAATCCAAAAGTTCGTCCCAATAATGTAAGAATAATAAAATTCAGGTAAGCACGTTGTGTGAAGTTCACCAAATTGCTTTGCTCTGGTAGTACTTTAAAGAACCCTTTCTTGTACATGGTCAACATATTATTAGCTATTGTACAGATTTTCCTAGGTAAGAAACTTAAAAGACACAAGTATATTGTATATGGGGTTGTACAGTTTAATAAAGTTATCTTTATATAATGTTTTTTTGAGTGGAAGTGGGTGGATTAATGAGGAGAAACATCTTTATAAATTTGTAATTTAGAACTGCAATCACCAAAGGAAATGAAAGTGTTTTTTTTTTTCATTTAATAATGGAAGTCTGTGAGTCTGTTATTAAAGAATTTGAAACATGGGAAAAACACGAAGAAGCAAAAAGTAATGAGTGGGATGGTATTTTTTTGTAAATGTGGAATAGTGAGAGTTTTAGAGGATAGAAAAAAAAAAGAGTTAAGTAATATTGTTTTGTTGTCACATTGTCATGGACTTCAGCAGGTAGAGCATCAGTTTATAGCAGAAAAAGGCCAAACGGTGCAAATTAAGATCAACAACAAATATGCCCGCAGCAGGTTATTAAAGCTGTCCCATCCAAAGCAGTAGGGTGTGTTTAAAATGAGCAAAAACACATCATATTACAACATTTTGAAAATATTAAAACTTTTATTTATTTTATTTTATTATTTTTTTTAAGGAAGGATTAGTGAGCGATTTGATTTCCTGCTTTTGCCAATCACTTATTATTTTGGACAAAATTCTGTTTAAGGTAGAATAGATATTTCATGTCTTATTCATTAGTATTAAAAGTATTCATTAGTATTAAAAGTTTTCATTTACATTCTAGAATGCTGAGAAAATGTGAATATGTGTCATTAATATCTTCTGTTTCATTGATAATTGAATGAAAGATACTGCTGATAAAACTTGGTCATTTGATTTTTAATGTAATAATAACTAGTGTAAAATTTATGATAAGCAGACTACACATGAATTGTTCTGATGCGTAATACAAGTCAGGGTCACTGCACAGTAGTTTTCTTTATGTGGTATTTTATGTGGGGAAAAAAAAGTTAATACAGTTGGATCCTTTTCTGTTTCTGATCGCTGCCTTTGTTTTGTACAGGAAGATCCTTGAGGTAAAGATAATTGATGATGAGGAGTATGAGAAAAACAAAACATTCACCATCCAGCTGGGGGAGCCTGTTCTGCTTGAGATTGGACAAAAACATGGTAAGAACATCAGTTAAATCTCCACTTAGACTGAATTTAGGACTGCATTTTTAAAGTGGCCTTAAATTATTAATTGTAATTTTGTAAATATTTTTAATATTAAAATTTTAATAAAGAAAAATTTGTGTACCATTTTAGGCTCTGTGTAGATCATGTGCTTACAGCCATTTATATAGGTTAGTGGGTTTATATACACTGTCATTACATAAGAGACCAAATGGTTCTTTCACTCCCTACTGTGGAAAAGGTAAAATTACTCAATTAATAAGGGTATCGCGTTTTAACCTTCATCTTTATAAATAAAAGGATGCCTATAAAACTACTAATCTCAACTATTTAAAAGACGGGAAAAAGAGCCTTTAGTGTCATTGAACTGAAACCATGTTCTGTAGTGAGGTAAACAATATGCCATCAATTGCCATTAACTAATTTTGTAGAACAAATAGTCATAGGGGCGTCACGGTGGCTTAGTGGTTAGCACGTTCGTCTCTCAGCGCTAGGGATTCCCGGTTCGAATCCCGGTTTGCTAGGGATTCCCGGTTCGAATTTGAGTGAGTGAGTGGGTCTATCTGCCCAGAGCCCTAGACGCTCTCCCCTGGATGGGCATGGGGAACCCCACCGCGACCCTAAGGAGGATAAAGAGGATAAAGCGGGAGATAATAATTGAAAGTCATGGACTTAGAAGCAAAGTTCATGTATTTTATTGAAATATATTTTTCTTATTTACTTTTGCCATTCAGTGGACATTTGTGTTTTATCAAGGCTGGCTAATGTAGCAAGTAAACCAGTAAGAATAAAAGTGCACACAGGTGCACCATGCCTAATCGACATATGGTGGAAACAGCGTGAATACCTGTTTTGCTCTTGCCTTCCTGTTGAGGAAACAAGGAAATTAGTTATGAATTTCACAGCGAAAGCATTTAGACACCATGGTGCTTCATAATCCGTAATTAGTTAGTGATGTTTTCTGATTAGAAAAAAAGTTAAAACATAATAAAACATATTAATTATTCCAGAAATGAGAGACTGACAAAAAATGTTAAATAACAATTCATAAGGGGAAATGAATAAAAGCAATAGTTAAACAACATTGAGCCTGACCTCAGATTTACGATGGACCAAACTGGATCATGCAGCTGGATCAAAATTCCCTGTACAGTTGCAAATTGAAATCAGAATGTATGGGCGCCACGTTCTGACTTTAGCTCATTGAAGTTCCGTGGTTGAACTATTGATGTATAAATTTAAAATAAAATGTAAAATTTTTACATAGGTGATTCTAATGATAACAAGCCAGCAGTAGGAATTGAAGAGGAAGAGGTAGCCAAGATGGGTTGCCCAAGTTTGGGAGAGCACACCAAGCTAGAAGTTGTGATCGAGGAGTCCTACGAATTCAAGGCAAGTTGATTTGACAGTATTTTTTTAGTATAGAGCTCTAGACCTCATGTCATTCATCTTCATCTTCATGATTAGCTTACTTAACTTTTTTCCACAAAACTGGTGAGGCTGATGGAATTCAGAAAAAATAAGTTTTGCACCGTGCTGCTTCATTGGTCTAAAATTTATTTAATCATGTCTCTTTTTAAACCATTTTTTAGAAGGAATAGATTAGTCATTTATTCTCAGTGTTCCGCTCCGTTTGTCTTTATATTTAGAACACAGTGGACAAGCTGATAAAAAAGACGAACCTTGCATTGGTGGTGGGAAGCAGTAGCTGGAGAGAGCAATTTGTCAGTGCTGTCACTGTCAGTGCAGGTCAGTGTTCTACACAATCACATACATATGTAAACATCTTATTTACACCTTCTTGTTTTGTAGCCACTCAGCATCTTATTTAAATTCAAAAGACACAATCAGTTCATTATCCGGCTAACATCTTTTTTCAGCATTGCCTCCTAACACAAGTGCATTTCTTGTTCTGTGTGATGCTGCACTGCAGATATTCCCAGGTCAATAGATTATATCACATTCCTTATCAAATATTATATAACCTGTCCCTGTGGCTGCCTCCCCCAGGTGATGATGATGAGGAAGAGAGTGGAGAAGAGCGCCTGCCCTCCTGTTTCGATTACATCATGCACTTTCTGACAGTCTTCTGGAAGGTCCTTTTTGCTTTTGTTCCACCCACGGAGTACTGGAACGGTTGGGCATGTTTCTTTGTGTCCATCTTGCTCATCGGTGTGCTAACCGCTGTCACTGGAGACCTGGCCTCTCATTTTGGCTGCACCATTGGTCTGAGGGACTCTGTAACAGCTGTTGTATTTGTGGCCCTTGGTACCTCTGTGCCTGGTGAGTAAATGCATGCGTTTTTCTGAAGGTACGACTGTCTCGATTTGTTTGTTTTCGTGGTTAGTGGATATTATAGAGCTAACATTAATGAGTTGTTTGTTAAGGTGAACCATGTCAAGTCACAATAATTTTGGCAATATACAAACTTCTTTGAAAGACAAGCATAAATTAGTACGTTTTACAAAAACAAAAAACATTTTTGTTGAATGTGCACATGCTGCTAAGCTGCAATTTATATCATACTGATACTGAAGTTACTCACAAAGGGTTTTCCCACTGCTTTTGAAATTAACACAAGAGAAAATTATTTCTCTCTTCTGACTTCCATTTTGCAGCAGGAATCTGGTAATTTAGCAGGATGCGTTTTTAATGCATATTGTGAACAGACTATTAAATCCAACAGTGAGTTTGGTTAAAACTTTATCTTTTAAGTTCATTGTTAATTATTGATTTGTTTTCTAAAAAAACTTGGTCTATAATAGACTGATAATTAAACTTTCTTATTCACTTTTTACAGACTGTTAACTGATGGTTATTTACTAATACCTGCTAAATTTACTTCATCCAAAATATTGTCAATGTGATATAGTTTCTTTTATTGACAAAATAAAAAAAAAACACTGCAGTATATCAGGTTGGTCCCACAGTGAAAAATAACAAACAAGGTAGTAAATATAACTTACCTTGTATGCACACTGTATATTTAAAGTAATATATAAGGCTTTTTACTTTACTGCATATTATTATCCTTGTTTCTTTATTGGTTTTATTTTGGTGTTGTAATGATCATTTAGATAGTTCTGATTGTTTCCTAATGAAATTGATTTGCCATTCAGAAGTATTTTTCACTTAATGGAAATATATCATTACAATAAATACTCTTGTTTGACAGAGATGAATATGAGTACTTAAAAAATTAACAATTTTTTCTCCTATGTTCTCCTCAGACACCTTTGCCAGCAAGGTAGCAGCCATTCAGGACCAGTATGCCGATGCTTCCATTGGCAACGTAACGGGCAGCAACGCCGTTAATGTGTTTCTGGGCATTGGCGTGGCATGGACCATCGCCGCCATCTATTGGCATAGCAAGGGTCAGCAGTTTCATGTGCCACCTGGCTCGCTGGCATTCTCTGTCACGCTCTTCACCATGCTGGCATTGGTGTGTGCCGTCACACTACTCTACCGCCGCCGGGCCTCTGTCTCTGGAGGAGAGCTTGGGGGCCCGCGGACCATCAAGCTGCTCACCGCTCTGTTCTTCCTTGCACTCTGGCTCATCTACATTATGTTGGCTTCACTGGAAGCCTACTGCCAATTTCCTGGCTTTTAAGAGTCAGAAGGGTAAAAAAGAGAAAAAGAAATCTTAAATTTTTTTGTAATCATATTTATTTCTTCCTAATGTTGTGAGATATTATAAAGCTAAGTGTTTACAATTATTGCACATAAATTGTTGGAATTGGGCCAGTTCCTTGTTGCCAACACTGAGGTATTGCTAGCCCGGTGTAAGTGGAGGAGTGTCTCAGAGACTATTGGGAATTTGAAGTCAATGTCCGCTGTCCAGTTTACATTACACAGAGAGTGCCAAAAGCCACAATAGCAGATTTGTCTGGACAAAAATAGCCATTCAAGAAATCAACTTGTTCCTTGCATTGGGTCCATGTTTTCAGTTTCACACCTTCCATAGTTAGACACTTCCCACCGACTAATGTTACCCACCGACTAATGTAGCAGAGGAGTCAAATTTGCTTCATAACTTCTCTATTGATTGCAGAAAACCTCAACACTCTAGTTCCTCTCTTTTGCCTTTTCTGCAGTCTGCTACAGACCCACAACACTCATCATTCTGCCCAAACCAGCCTCAGCAAAGGAACTGCCTAACCTAAAAACCTCCTCCAAGTCCTCCACTTTCTCCTCGTTTTCTACTCTTTTCCACCGTCAAGTGCTTGTCTTGTGCACATTGTGGATAAGTTCTTATGTGCAGTTTTTTTTTTTATTTATTGCTAAAATATGAAAAGACAAATTGAAAAAATGTCTTTGCCAAAACACAAACAACCAGAATATAAGTGTATATTCTGCAGATGAAAATTATACATATTTATATCCTTTTTTGTGTATTACATGTTTAGATGTATATACAGCTTTGTAAGATTCTGTTTGAGACAGGATGTGTGATATTAAGGGCAAATATACAGCACCATGGAATTGTTTGTCACTTCTTGTTGGAACCAAGTAAGTGGTTAATATGAGAAGAACACCTTGAAATAACATACCCAATGTATAAACACACACACACAGTATTGTTTTACTACTGATACTCTGTATTGTTTTGTCCCTTGAATTTTCAAGAAAAGTGATAGACACGTAGATTTAAGGGAGTGAGTTTGTTTTGGGTTATTTACCTACATAATAATAAGGTGATATACATGTTTTTGTAAAAACACAACCCTACCTACTCCAGCATATACTACATATTTAATTACAAGAACATTACACTTTGCTTTATTTTGCACAAATGGCACATTCTGTGTTTGATTATTGTTTGCCATTATTGTTAAGTACCTTACCAAGTATTGAACATGCCCCAAAACAGAAGCTTGATATTGTGCAAACCTTAAATTAAAAATATATATATATTACATAACAATCCTCAAAATACCAGACACAACTAAAGCCAGTGGTTTATTTTTCACCAGCTTTTTCACCAGATTTTTTTTTATAAGGCTTGAGTACTGTATAACTATAAAGTTTTGTCTTAGGCATTTTTTTCTGTTCATTTGTTTAAAAAGCCATAGCTATTGTTTACCCAAATTTCACTTTTTAATGTTGTTAAAGGTATTACTTAATTTGATTATAAAGGTTTGGATACACTTGCTTTTTTGTTTTGTTAATTTTCATAATGTTATTAAAATAACTTGTCCCTCATAGGAAACATAATTAATTGACCTGATGGACTTTACTCTGTGTACTGGGGCTGTAAAGCCAAAACAGATAATGGTCAATCCTAAGCTATTCCCACAGAGGTAAGCATACATTTGTCCAAAATGTCACGGCTAGAAGCTTAATTTAATACACTTATGGGAGTGGGCATGAGTTAAAAAAAGGAGTTTAATGATTGAGAGATGTGTCCTAAAGTTTTTGTAGGCTTACAGCAGCTGTTACTGGCTTCTACACTTCTGAATCTATTAAAGTAATTCAGTTTTTCTGAAGGAAATCTAAAAAAAAGTCAGAAGAATAATTAGGCCACACATGAAATTCATAAAGACGTATGGTTATTCTGGCTGTATCTTGTTAAAACGTCTTCAGTCCCAACTTCTCTGCTCCATTTTTTATTTGATGGTCCTGCAGAAACGAAGCGGTTGGAAAAATCCAGACTGCTTTTTAAAAATTTTTTTAAAGAACATATGGTTGACTTTGTTTTTTTCATTGTTGTCCCTGTATGTTTTGTTACTTTCACATTGGAGTGCTGGATTCAGTCTTTGCTTACCCGTTAATCATTAGGCTCTAGATGACATTATGAAAAGCTGCATGCAGTCTGATCGATTGCTTGTGATTTATGTATCATGAAAGCAAATGTGCAGTTTGTAAATGCCTGCTGCTTCCTGTGACTGTTACAGTGTAATAATTTGGGCCCTAGAATTATTTTTAACTTTAGCCAATTGTTTCATGCATGTAACTTTTAAAATTATGCATGATTCAAGAGACAGAAACTGATTCACCTCATTTAAAAGATTCACACAGATTTAATGTCACAATTGGTTCATTTTTTTTTTCTTCATATTTTGTATTTACTACTTTGGTTAAAAAAGTCTTGCTGACTGTGTTTACAGTCCATCAATAGACATCGCATTTCTGTATTTACTGCATGATTTAAATAGTATTTAAAAAGTTAGCAATTCAGGTATTTGTATCTTTAATTTGCAATTCAAGCAGATATACGCCTTTCGATTTTTTTTACTGTGCTTTTTTTTTTTTTAAAAGCATTTATGATATCAAAGATTGATTCTGAAAAAGAGTTAGTTTAGTTAGAATTTATCATGTAATGTTAAAGCACCATGATACATATTAGCAACATTAAAAGGCCAATTAATATGGTACTAAATGGTAACTATTTGGAATCCTAAGCAAAATATCACTTTTGTGCATTCCCCGCTTGGGTTTTTAGCTAGCTCATAAATGAGCATAAAGAAACAGCAGACCCAAGCAGTTTGTCATTTATTCTGGTCATGGATCAGTGTCAGAGACACTGCTGAACCTTCTCTTTATGATAACCCTTCCTGGAAGTCTCTAGACCTGATAATTGCAGCAGCAGTACCAGACATCATGATGCTTTAGCTGCAATAATGCTTCTTGTCATACTGGGAAAATTACACGTTTTAATTTTCCACTAAATTGACATTTTTATTAGACACAGGGACCTGATATCATTAACATGTCATGCAAACATGCAAATAGAATAAAACTCATGCAGATGCTGTACTACTCTCATCTACTACTGCTTAAACACAATCATGGTATTACTGCATGTTTTACTGCTTACAGGGCAATAACTAATTTAAATCAAATATGCTCACGTTGCATTTAACTACACCGTACCTTTAGATTTGAACTTGAAGCTGCTTTTTCAGAGTGTTTTATCTTTGGTTTCATGAAGTTTCTGTCTTCACCTCATTAATCCAGCCCTGTTTATCATTAACAGAGCCCTGGATCCTGCTGATAGCTTCAGTGATGTTTCATTTTGGTTCATGTGCATGCTTAATGCATTTTGTATTGAATTTCAGTTCAATTTATTTTTGCACACATTAATCAGTTTCTTCCATCTGTTCATAAACTAATGAGACTTGCTCTGTTTCCAGTTATTCAAGGACTAGCTCTCTTGCATCATACTCTCTTCTTCTCTCTCTCTCTAGTTCTTTTCTAGATCTTTTATCTTGGTTTTTGCCTTCTTGCAGTAGTACCTGATGGAATTCTGTTATTTATAGGGAAACAGTTGTGTAAATTTTTTTCATACCTCATGCCTTTAAGTTCAGGTTGCTTTTGCCACTAAGGGGACCTTGTACTGCTGTTGTCTGTTATTGGTGCAATTGGGTTATGTTTGAAGGTTTCCTTAGCTAAATAGTTGTGGGGAGTTTTTGTTAGTTGTGGTAAATTACTCTGTAAACACAATTTAGCACAGCGACAAAGAAGCCAAAAGTGGTACGTGTTCATCCATTTAAAGCAGTGGCATTGAAATTGTCAGCCATCTTCCCCTGAGGGTCTCAGTGCATCTCCATTTAATAGAGAACTGCAACACACTTGGTGAAAACAAACATGCACTATATGTCCCCTTCTGTAAAGATTTGGAGCCTGTCGCTCAGTTCTAATTAAGAGTGGTACTCAGTTGACAGTTGGTTAATGTTAGATTAGTTATATGTTTCTAGAAAGTATTTTGTAAAGATCATTTTGTCACATAAGCACAATACACTTGATTTAACAAGTTTGAACAAATTTGGAATTGTTTTAGTTCGGAGCATCTTGTTTAAGAAAATCATTCTTTTGATTAAATAGGGATTCATCAGCTATACATACTCTATGTCCTGTAAAAATATTTCCCCTTTATGACGGTTAAATCAGGAAGGAAACTCTTTATGAATGCAAATGCTTTTAGGGATTTCTGCATATTTTCGACCATATAGTTAGTGTACATGAATGGTTTGCTAAAAACAGATGCATACATATTTAACCAATCATTTTAAATGTGATTCCAAGTGAAATAGCATGAATAATTACCATTTTTGCTAAAGTGTATAATTTGTGATATGGATGTATTTTTGTGTTCATCAGGTTAGTGAAGGAAATTTCTAAATCCACTACAAATTTAAATTTGACTCGTAACAGACTGTAAACCCATTATCTGTGTGAAATGCAACAAAAGCTGGAATTGCACTGGTGTTATGCAGGTTTTTTATCTTGTCTCTTATGATGGTGGGCTGACTGACTTTCACATGCAAAAAAACATGTGCAGCATGAATTGTTAATGCTTCTTGTTGCCAGGCAACATTTTGAGAGTCATTGTCTTTCTATCCATGTTGTCTGGTGTCAGTGCACTATAGTGGGAGGCCTAGTCTTTTTTTAACATCCACATCATGCTGCTTCCTGCACCATGGAACAAAAGTTAATGAATTGAAATATATAAATCTAGCTGTAATAGGACGTCATAGCAGCATGAGAGCTTAAGGTATTGAACATCGTGTTGTATAAGCTCTAATCTGTACTGGAAGTATTTGGATTGGTATTGATTCCAATTGAATCTTAGTTGTGCTAATGCAGCTTTTCTAATGTCTTATAGATAGTAAAATGGTCCTGGATCAGTGCTCTTACTTTGCAGTACTGCTAGGTCGTAGGTATTTGTGAGATTGTGATTGATTTCTCGGATGATATACCAGCAAATCTTCAAAGCCACGTGGAGCATGATTCTTGGAAGTGTGATTTATGTATGTTGGGTTTATGTAATAATCATTCTGCATCAGATTGAGGTCTTAATACAGCAGGAAATCTGCAAAAGTTCTTGAAAAATATGTCATTTACCCTTAGGAAGGGAAATGAGTTTAATCCAATTAGAGATAACAGCATGTAGATGAAAGAGTTATTCACAAACACCATAGATCATGATGTGTGGAAAGCTAAGTTTAGTTTTGCCCTTCTGTCTTATACAGCAGGCCTTAAATAGAAGCCATGTTTTAATGCCGCAAAAACCAAAGCACACAGTAATGTTTTTTTATAAACATTGCTCAGAATATTGTATTTCCAGCTCAGCATTTCACACCTAAGAAACAGATACATCCCCTACATGTGACTTTTGAGGACCAGAGGGAAGGATTTTGTTTTTGCTTGCATGCTCGTCTCACCACTGTGTCAGGTAGCTAATGTATGCTGTATCTCAGTCTGTCACATGTGCTGCTGTGATCCCTCAAACCTACAGCATGTCCTTTGTGTTTGAGTGTAGTCTCCTTTGAATGTTTTTAAGAGCAAAGGTGACAGACATATTTATAAAAACTGACAGTTTGTGTATTTTTTATTTATTGCAAATTGATAAATTATTACTTTCAGATCAATTGTTTACAAAATGCCATTTTAATTCATTTTAAGATTTTTAAATGTACCTGATGACGAATTTATATTTTGGGTAAACAAATTAGAATGATGTTTTAAAGAAATTGCTATAATCACAAAAGAATAACGTGTCAACACTGTAATTAAGTGTGTATGTGTGCTGGAATGGGGTGAATTGTCGTCAACTCATGAAAAATGTACCGTAAAGATGAATGAGAAGTCACTGTCATTGTTGGTTTTCTTATTTAAAAAAAAGGCTACATTAAAGTTGAAAATGCACATTATACCAATACAGTGGGTCCTCCATTGTCCTTTTTCAAGTGAAAATAAATTCCAATTCCTAAACTCAGCAAATACATGTACCAGAAATACATTAATGTCATTTGACTTCTGAGCAGGAACAGAATATGAGTAAAAGGGGCATCATAAATAAAAATGTTAATGCTCTCATAAATAGCTGTAGTTATCGGTTAAGATGCCATGAATGTTGGCTTTACTTGTACGCATTTAAATTTAATCTCTTTTTTAAAAAGCAATTGGTTAACGTGTTCTAAACTTAATGAATCTTAAAATTTAAAAGGTGTTTCACCCTTAAGCAAAAGCTGTAAAGTTATCCGTCATTGTTTGACAGATGGCGCCTAACTTCGTCCTATTTCCCTCTGGACTAATGGGAGCAGAGCAAAACCTTAATTGGAGAGAGAGAGAGATGATGCTAAGACGTGTTTAAAAAAAGTTCAGGGAAGAGTAACAGAAAACTGAATAAAAAGATATTAGACCTCTAATTAGATTAAGGAAAACAGCATAGCAAATATGTGCTGGTAAGAATGTGAGAAGTGAACCTGATTGAATGTGCTCTGCATTATTGCCTCTGTGGCAGTGCAGAAAAAAAATCCAACCCTTAGCTGCAGTCACATGGGCCAGTTTATTGCACTGAAATAGTGTTCTATTAGTATGTATGAGAAAGTTTTGCAGTATTGATGTTGGCGAGATGCAAATGGTGGCAGCGATTAGAGCACAGATTTAAAAAAGAAAAAAGCAAAGCCATTATATAAAAGCACTACAACATGTTTACTGGTATTAAATGGATATCAGATTATTATTTTATATTTCAGGTCATTCATCTGATACAAACCTAAATTTAAGTTTAATAATCCAGTTATCTAATGCATTTGTACAGTTAATTTGAAAAAGCTTGTCCTTTAAAATATTTGTTTACTTGTTTTTTAAGGTTTACAAATTTCATGATAAACAGTAAGAGACTGTATACATGATTGTTTTTCAATACCATACATTCTAAAGTTATGATTTTCACAACTTTTTTTTTTTGTTGCAGGTAAATAGTTGCTGCTGCTTGTTAAGAGGCTTTAATCTGGCTGCCAATTATATTTTCCCACAACTGTTTTGACCTAAATGATCAAAGTGATTATATAGCATCAGAAAAATCATGTTCACTTTTCTTTTCAAACTAGATTTTTTTACTTGTCATACAGTCTTATGTAAGTTATGTCACCTATCCCAAAATTTATGTGTATTTTAATTTAATTTAATTTTAAAAAATCATGAACGGGACACTAACTATCTAACATATAATACAAAAATTATATATTTAAAAAATTTAACATACCAGAACCAATAAGCCGGCGGCACGGTGGCTTAGTGGTTAGCACGTTCGCCCCTCAGCACTAGGGATTCCCGGTTCAAATCCCCATCTGGGTGGAGTTTCTATGTTCTCCCCGTGTCCGTATAGGTTTCCTACGGGTTCTCCCGTTTCCTCCCACAGTCCAAAAACATGGATCAAGTCAATTGAGTCCTCCAAATTGCCCCATATAGAATGTGTTTGTGTGCGTGTGTGCCCAGGGATAGATTGGCGCCCTGTCCTGGGTGTATCTGCCCAGCGCCCGAAACGTTCTCCCCTGGATGGGCATGGGGAACCCCCCCGCGACCCTAATATAGGATGAAGCAGAAGATGAATGAAAGAATGAACCAATAAAACATAAGATGTGGCCCATGCAAAAGCATTGGAAGATTTTATTGAATCCAATTTAAAATGCATATATATTCAAATATTTGCAATAAAGTTGCAATATATTTCCCATTACATGTCATAACAATTTATGTATGTATGTATGATTTGTACTGTTACATTGTATTTGTTAAATGAAAACATGTTACTTTAAAGATTGGATAGCCAGGGCAAGTTCATATCGCTACCTTGATACAAGGACAATCAAGTTCCTCTGGAAGCCTGAAAATAATTTAGCCTTCAGACAAGAGGTGACTGGTCCATTTTCAACTTTGTAGTCAGGTCACAGTTTTTAAATGTGAGCCAGCGAGCTTCAGCTAAGCCAACAGATGATGTGGGAGTACACAGCAGTATGCTGTGAAGGTATAGGGGTAGAATGAAAACCTGGTATGCTGCTGCATACTGAATCAGTAGCAGTTTTTTTTTAATGGGAAACTTTGTAGTCAAACTCTATATTACCTTTAACAATTACATTTAAGAAATCATCTTGGGAAACAATTATTAATAGTGCTAACATAAAAGTCAAGGAGACTGGTCATTTTAGTGAAGAAGAATCTGCAAATCACTAACTGATGCGAGTTAAACTGTGTGATTTATGGTGAATAAAACACACATTTCCAAAACACTACTGCAGACTATTCTATTTAACTTAGAGTTGAATAATTTTGTAACAATAGAATCCATTTTAAGCATGTTATCTAAGCTAGCAAGATGTTTTTATATATAATTCATAATAACCATTCTTTTAAAAAGAGCTTTGTAAAAGGATGTTGCTTCTGATTTCGTCAGTTTATTTAAAGTCAGTTTGTCTCGTGCTTAAATTAGGCACTGTTAAAAACTATATTGTAAATTTACCAAGAAACCTCTTCCACTCCATTATCCTGTAGAGATCAGAGTAAAGATACACATTCTGAATTTAATCTAGCCATTTTGGGAGGCAGTTATGCAACATTAACGACTCTTGTTAGCTGGTTTTTAACCTCATCCTCAGTGATGTTTTGTATTTTCTTGGACCAGCTCTTTCTTTCAATTAATTTCCATTTTAATTCATGAAAAGGAAATAATGTCTTAATTGTACAAAATTTTACAAAACTTATTCAGTCCCAATAACAGGCTTCTCTGAACCCAGTGATCACAACAGCAACACTTCATTTCATTGCAGTGCCACAGAGTGGCAGTTTATTTGGTGTGTCTGTTCTAATAGAGTGGACAATTCATACCAACACAGCACACACCAACACTTCAACACCATAAGCTGAGAATAATCCACCACCCGAATTGGCAGAGAAATTCCTCTGAAAAGAGACAGCAGGACCAGTGTCTGTTTATACAACACAAATTGCACTTCCATTGTAAATGGTGCTGAATGAAGAAATACAGCAATGAGATGGTTTCAGTGTAGATGATCAGTGCACTTCCATTAACTCATGTAGACATCAATTTCCAATAAGTCAGTGCACAATTGCTGCTGCATGTGTCTCGCCAATATGTGCATAATTTAGGGCTTATTATTATGTAAATAAATATCAATAACCAATGCATATCTTATGGTTTCAGGCACATTACTTCAAAATCGATTCAGTATTATGTTAGAAAGCTATTTAAAGTAATCACAAAACGGCTGTGCATCACATCAGCAAAAATCTGCGTTAAATAAACAGCTTGTTTTTACTAGTGACTAACTCATGTGCTGGAACAAAAACAATTATGTGGATGTTTGTGTACTTTAATAACTATGAAGAACATGTAGACAACTAATTTCTCTCTAACACATTTATTTCATGGAGCTTTTTACATTAGTGTTTGGTTTCAGTCTAATGTTAACAAAAGAAGAGATGCAGAATTGTGCATTAAAGGTCTAGTAGTATTAGAAAATGTACTAAAAAAAGGACTTAACATTTTTTGCACGACTTTAGCTTTGTATACATAAATCTACTTTTCACTAAGTATATGTTTTTATTATTTTGTTTATTATTACAATACTCATATATATTCAAGACGCATGTCAAACGCATTATAAAAAGGCATCTAGAAGACTAGGATAAATGTTTCGCGCATTATTGTAGTCATTGTCTGCCATCTGCTGGTGAAATACGAATTAACCTTCAAATGAAGTAAATAAATATATGTAAAATGGCCTGTAACAATTCTGTTATGAACAGACCTATGCAAATATTTGATCAGCTCTGGTCAAATTTAAAACATTTGCAGATATAATATATATATATATATATATATATATATATATATATATATATATATATATATATATATATATATATATATATTATATTAAATATTATTTATATATTTTTTTCCATACATTTTAATATTTAATTTATATATATAATATATACTTTGTTATTTAAGAAGGGGGGCGGCACGGTGGTTTAGTGGTTAGCACGTTCTCCTCTCAGTACTAGGAATTCCCGGTTCAAATCCCCATCTGGGTGGAGTCTCCATGTTCTCCCCGTGTCTGCGTGGTTTTCCTCCGGGTTCTCCGGTTTTCTTCCACAGTCCAAAAACATGGATCAAGTCAATTGAGTTCTCCAAATTGCCCCATATAGAGTGTGTGTCTGTGTAAGTGAGTGTGTGCTCAGCGATAGATTGGTGTCCTGTCCTGGGTGTATCTGCCCAGCGCCCGTGACGCTCTACCCTGGATGGGCATGGGGAACTCCACCGCGTCCCCAATATAGGATAAAGCGGAAGATAATGAATGAATGAATTTTAAGAAGGGAGTTTAAACATATTAGTTCATTGTCTTTCTTATTGGTGCCCTGTATTGTGCTTTTGAAAATAGTGCCTGTAATAAACAGAAAAAGTGTTTTAAGATAGGCTTACAGTAAATGCTAAATGGTAAAAATTCAAAAAGTAATGTATGCATAAATTCTTGAATAATATTTCTTTTCTATTTAAAAGACTAAATACTCAGGAAAACGTAAGTATATTAATTTTTCCATACTGTGCACCGGAAAGGCTGATGTATATTAATGATATAATGCAACTTATAATCCAACTAAACAGTTTATTTAATAAAATGTTACTACTAAAAATAGAATCTAGAATAAGAATAGTCGTGTGTATCAGATTATAACATCCACCTGCTCAAACGGAACGCTGTTCTGTAGCCGCCGGCGTCATGGATGAAGAGAGCAAAAATGCGTCATGTGGTGGAAGAAACCAACTTACACGACAGAGGAGACAGCATGTGTATAAAATGTAAGATAATAATGTTCAATATTTACACAGAGTCGCAAACTGCACGTTGTCGTGTTGAGTTCTAAACATAACAATGACTGTTTCTTCGTTAAACAATAACAGATATAGTTAAGATTTGCGGTCATTTGGAAGCGTCCACAATCGTTTGGGCTAAGAGTCGATTCAGTTATAGAAAGAATCGACGCCCTTAGGCTTATATTCTTACTCTTGATACTTAATGAGAAGAACCAAAGAATCGACACCTTTAATTATCGACTCTCAGCTGGACCACAAGTGCCGGGTGCCGCAAAATGCAAAATGGACTTTGAGAATTCGGCCACTTCTTGATGATTGGCCTAATTAACCCAGAGGTTTAGGGAGTAATTGATTTCCCAAAAAACGCTAAAGCAGGTAGAGAGACAGGTCAGGTGAACGTCGTATTAAATCAGAAAGCGGTCGACGGCATGGGCTGCACATGACGGAGCAGACTGCCGCACGCTGCTTCATCTGACGCGCTGAGCGAATCTGATATTAAACCGCCGTTTCTTTCAAGCCGCTGCATCGAAGCCTCACGCGAACAATGGCGGCGGTCACAAGCCCGGAATCAAGCGCCCAGCCGCGGGTCTATTTCCAAACGCCTCCCGGTACCGAAGAAGAAGTGCCTCAGAAACAAGGACGAGTGACGGTGAAATACGACCGAAAGGAGCTGCGCAGGAGGCTCAACCTGGAGGAATGGATCGTCAGCCAGTTAATGAATTTATACGACTGCGAGGTAGGAACGCGTGTCCGAGCTGCAGGACTTCTTAAAGTCAATCCTTTGTTTTAAGTAGCACCGGTCGATGTTTCACAGCCCGCCATCAGGTCTACTTAATTACACACGTTTGCATCTTAATTGTGCACGCAAACACGGCTGTGATTTGGCGAGCGGCATTTTTTCCCGACTGTTAGGGTTTGTACATTGAAGGGCGTGGTGACTTCGAACTCGGACAAAGCCGTAAAACAAAGGTAACCCTGCAGGTGCTGACAGAGCATCACGCTCAGTCAGAACACACCGGCTTTTATATAACATACACATGTCTATACACACAGGCTTGCGTTGTAGGGCTATACTATTTTTATTTTTCATTTGTCATAATCTATTTCCTTCCCTTTCAAGCCTAAGCTTTATTTTAGCCTAAGAAAATTGTAAAACAGTGCATTTACATCTTTGACTAGACAGCAGCTGGTTAATTGTTGTATGAGCTTTTCAGATGTGGGGTGTCCTGTCTTCTGTCTTTCTTTGATTTCATGATTTCTTTCTTTGCTTGCGGACAGAAATCTGAGATGCAGCCTTTAGTCTGAAAGATGATGTCATCTATTCAGACATTCAAAGCCTTGTGAAGTTAGTGGGCGAATAACTGACCCATATTATTATACGGAGTCTGAGGCTTAAACAAAGAGCCCTGTTTCATTAACTGTCCTTTTCAGATTAGAAGTGCGCTCTCGTTATATAAAACACCACATTCTATCAGGAACTCAGTCATGGTGCCTTTATTCTCTTTCTTGCACCTGTTTCTGCTGATTATCTCTCTCTGTTGTACATCTCCCCTCAAGACTTACTCATCAAATCGGCGTGTTGTGTGCTGTGCAATTACTGTTACCTTTTACCATAATGTATATCGAACCTGCACATTTAGGATATTGAGTTTTTCTAGATAATTTGCCTTTGCATCTTGCATATGAGGTACTGTAACTCCTGTGTGTCCCTGTAACTGAACAGGTTGCCTCTAATGGTTTATCAGCCAGTTTCTTTGTCTGTCACAGGTAATTTATTGGTGGTCACATTGTTAATTAGAGATCAAATCAGCAGTTGTTTAATTTGTGTGAAATATCACACTGTGTTTTAGTGACCCTGTGTTTAAAAACATGAAATTTATTTTTTATGATTTGAATTGTTAAAATAAGGAACTAACTGATTTTAATAGATGGACAACAGAAGCTGGGCAGCGTGTTGGCACAGTGGTCAAAATTTTTTGCCTCCTGGCGAGAAGATTTTGATTTTGGTTAATAAATGCTCAGAAGGTCATTTGTGTGGGCTCTGCATGTCCTCCCTGTGCCACTGTGGGTTATTTTTAAAGGCTTTTTCTTTTTAAAAACGTATCCCCTCCACATTACAAAGACAGAGATATGCTTGAAAAGCTAAATTTCCTGACTTTTACCTCCAAATGTTCCTCTCAGCCATGAATATTTCTTTGGATGGTTCTAAAAAAGATTGTTGGCCATGTTTAGACACATTTCTGAATCTGCAGCAGTTTTGGCTTCTGTTCTTTTAACCAGACCACAAAGAAGCAACACTATATTTAATTAGTGCGTCGTTGATGCAATGCACTGGTCACTGCTATCACTATCTGATCATATAATTACATTGGATTTTTAAAATGTGATTATCAGCCAAATTAATCAGTACTTACTTGTTTCAAGTGTTACTGTTTAATCCCTTGTTATTTTAAGTGTTTTCTTCTTTTTGTAGTTCTTTTGATTTTCGGTCAGTACTTGTTACAATAGTTCCGTCTCTTTGAAACATTTTTGTCTACAACTTGCATACTTGAGCAGGTAATGATGGATTTATGAGGACAAAGTGCTAATTTTTTGTTACAGTTTAAATTTAATACAAAAAGAGATACATCAACTACGAGTCAAGTAATTATTTAACTTTATTATTTTTTAAATGTACTATGACAAGTTAACCTTTTCTTGCTTTGGAGATGTTATTATCAGAGGCCCTAATTTAAATTCAAACATAAGAAATGTGCTTAATACTTTGTTCCATTGGCTGAAATCCTGTGATTGCTTTAATGGTTTAGAAGAAAGTCTTAATTTACCCTGCAAATGTCTTCATACTGCTGCAGCTTTATATGATTCATGGCTCTATTGAATAAAGGCAGTGTAGTTCTTTTTAACCTACATTGTGGTTATAAAATATGACTGCTTGTTAGATAAATGTTCTTTTATATAATTGTTCAATACCAATGTCTTATTCTTCATATGGTTGCACTATATTAAAATGCTGCAGAATTTAAGAGGGTAAGTGTGTGTGTGCACAAGGGCCTGGATGATTACTTAATCATAAATCTTAACTAAAATATAGTATTTGCAAAGACATAAAGATGTTAAGGTTCCGCCAAGCTACAGATACATTTACATTTCAGGCTGCTTAGAATCTATGTTCACACACTTGCCAATAACAAAGCCAGAAATGACTCTCTATAAACACCAAGTGAAAGCTGCTGCCCAACTGCCCTGCAGGACACAAGCTCTGTGTGTGAGATGAGTAGAAATGTTGATTTAAAGCCAGGTGCAATGGCAGCTGTCCTTGAAAGCTGTGAGATTGTAAAGCAGAGGGATAGGAAGTGGCATAAATGTAAAAGAGGCTTCAGATTTGAAAACGTGTAAAATGAACAGACAGAAAAAATGGTGAATGAATGATGAATTCTGTTATTTAGAGTGGATTTGGGTCATTAGCTTACTACAGAAATAATTTTCAGCTGATTCTCAGATTCTTAATGTCATCAATAAATAAGCCATGTTAGTAGTTTGTGTTTACCAAAAGGAGACACAAAGCAGACACTGTGTCCTTTGTCTTAACAGGAAGTGAATATGGGTTATCATCCCACATATGGAGGTTTCAACCCATCCTGTTTTGTAGCAGGAGAGAGGAAGGAAATCGGTTATCAGTAAAACGTTATGATGAATTATCTATTTCACAGATGTATCAAAAATGTATGATCAAATCTGCTGAAGTGTTTACAGTAAAACAGAACAAAGAGAAAGTTGCTGTACAGTTATCATAAAAGTCAAATAAGAAACTGTTGCTGAATGTCGTTGACACTGTGGAAGGAGGTCAAATGTATTTTCTGCGGTTTCGTTTAGCTGCCCTTTACTAAAACCTTATTCATATTAAAATTCAGTCCTGTCTTTCTGTTAAATTCATTATGATGTTAAAATTGGCAATTTCTTGTGCAAACACACATTTTAGGCCTGCTCCATATTTAATGATTTTGAACTGTGGCTTTGACAGGAGGATGAAGTGCCTGAGCTGGAAATAGATGTGGATGAGTTGCTGGATCTTCCCAATGATGTAGAAAGAGCCATCCGAGTGAAGGTACAGAGTTCTTGTTGAATGTTCTTTCCAATATTTGTTACTGATGCTTATTCTACATTGGAGCTGCATTGAAATCAGCTCAGTCGTGACTCTGTGAGTGACACTAAAGTTTAATGTGTAGATCAGTGGTAGACCCCAGAATGTTTCTACGTTTACAAACACTTTTTGGTAATGGGGCAAAAGTAAGCAGTGTTAAATGTGTTTCTTCTAAGATTTATTTTTAATTACAGTCATGAAACAGTTTTATTGCTGAACTTCATGGTATTGTTTTGTCTTGCGTTTTTCAGATGCTGCTTGTTGACTGTTACAAACCCAATGATGTAAGTACATTTTGATGCTAAATCACACAGATTTGCTAGCAGCTGTACGAATTGCATGTCTAACATTTCTGTATCTACTATTAGAACATTGTCTCCATGCTTATTTTCAAGATCATAAGAACCTGACTTCAAACTCAGAAAATGTTTTAAAAGTAGCTTGCTTGCTGTGTCATCATTCCTGCAGGATTTTGTGGCTGCACTCTTGGAAAAAGTGCGAGGCATGCAAAAACTCAACACCCCACAAAAGAAGGGAGATATTACTCCATGAACCCCACCAGCCACTACACTACCATGAACCTGTCCCTCCAGCCCTGTGCAGAAAAGGATGCACAGCTTGAACCACTACACCTCCGTGTGTTAAAAGGAAATAAGCAAGGAGTTTAGCCAAGCCAATCACAACTGCAGGTTAACTCACTTCACCTGTTAACTTTATTTTAGTAGTTTCCTTCATATATTATTCCACATAACGTTTGCTAGTGTCTTTTAGCTTAATTGTACTGTATGGGAGAGGACAAGTGCTATCCAGTTTTGTATGATGAAACACTAAGTGCCATAGGATATGGCTTTGTGCATTTGTAATAGAGTAGATATTAGGTTGACTTTTTTTTCTGTGTACTTTTCACTTTCTGACTTTTTGTTTCACAAGTAACACTTTAAATCTATGGGCTATGGCAGCTATTAGAGTCAAGAACGTAATGGTATTGTTTAGACTTAAATGTGTCTTAGAGGTATTTTGATGTGAAATGGGGACCAAGAAAGCCGGGGTCTTTGCGTGTGTGTGTGTCCTGTCCCCGTCCCCCCCGATTTTCCTTCTGATAATGGAATAGATCGGGTCTTTATGCAGTAGGAACTATACTAGTAATTAAGTTGATATCCAAGAAAAAGACATCAGTCTCAACTGTAGCAATACCTTGATTGCATGTCTTTTTTAATTTTAATTACACTCCATATATGCAGACTGGCAGCAAAGTTAAACATTACAAAAGAGTCACATACACCAACTCGTGGTTGGTGCCATCTTGGTTCTGAAAAATTGGGTCTAGACATTTTTGTACACAATTTTATTCAGATCAACTTTTTGAGAAAGAAAATGTAAACACAGTCCCCATTTGTAGGAATGAATGACATACTGTCTGCACTCTTACAATCAAGTGTGTGTAGTAAGGTTTTTAATAAAGAATGGTGCTGAAAACACACCGTCTCTGCTTCCCCTGTGAACCGTCTCTGAACATTACACTCACTCAGTTACACAGTTAATTCTAAAGAACAATCACACGCCACAAAACTTCTTTAAATTTCTGCAAAATCGAGCACAACTAAAAATAAACCTGAACCATGAATGGAAACTCAGTTTTGCACTTCGCAAACTATAAATCAGCTCTTCTTTCAATGCTCAACAGCTCTACTTCAAAGATGAGGGTGGCGCCACCTAGGGGACAAATAACCAAAGCAAAGAACATAGTTAATAAAACATCTGGTTTACAACTGAAGTATGTTTTGTTTAAAGTTAAAAATAATGAGGAATTCTAAAGCTGTTGTATGTAATCAGTGCACACACTACAAACTAAAGACAACTTTAACACCAGTACACGTAAGCTCCCCTGGATTTCTGTATACAAAAACAACTGACTGTAATATGTGGCTTTAGTGTCAGATTTGGTATCTTATATGTATTCACACATCATAGAACACCTATATTAAAATTAATGACAATACAAACTCAAAATTTAGTACAAACAAGGAGATACCTTTGATACAAAAAAAAAATCTTTTTAAATGTTTCCAATAGCGTGAGACCAAATTAATTACATTACAAGTTTTCTACAAGTTTAAATGCAAACCTGGAATTTTGGGTGGTGCCCCTCTGTCTCCATAACCTGTGACAAAAGGAAAAAGAAAAAACAATCACAGGTTGGAATGCAATCAAAATCTTAAGCGTAAAGGTGACAAACTTAAATATGAAGTTGACCACATTTAAGTATTTTAAAATAATTAATGATGAAAGGCAGTTCATACATTTGGCAGAATGTTTAACAGAAAAAATAAATTCAAACCATTACACTATCACCATGTTCCATGTTTCTAACAGGCAAACCAATATAAGCTGCATGATTCATCAGCTGTCCAAATTTAATATACCTTATACTGAACAACATATTTTAATAAAACCAGATCTTCAATTATAAGACCTTGAGCTGATTTAAAAAGAAAACTCTGCAGAGACAGACCCTCATAAGATTCTATGTCAGCAATCTCCTCACATTACTGTAGATCAAATGTCTTCTGCTTTAAACACTTAAGAGTTTAAGATCCTGCATCAATACGGATTAGTTTAAAAGGTTTTCAGCCCTGAGTGCAGGATATCTGAAGAACAATATGGAAATGACTGATTATACTCTGAGTGTGACAGCAGGTGGAGGGATGACGGAATGACAATGTTAAAAGAAATTTGCAAATAACACCTAATCAGCATTTATTATAACCATAATAAATATTGCTGGTATGATGTATATTTGCTCACTTCCTTATTTGGAATATGTAAATATTTGTACGCGAATCTTTTGACTAAGTTCTGAATGTTTATAGCATTTGTTTTTACGAGATCCGTTTTAAAAATGGCTACAGGTTGACTGTTCTCACCGAGATCAGATGGGATGACCAGTTTCCTCTTCTCACCTTCACACATTCTACAGATGAAGATTTTTTTTTGTAAAACAAAGGAAATCACCTCAATCCTGCTTAATTAAGGAAATAACAAAATATCAAAAAAGAATAAAGACAGTCTCACCCCAGCAGCCCCTGGTCCCAGCCCTTAATCACCTGCCCTGTGCCCAGTGTAAAGGTGAAAGGTTGATTTCTTGGTATGCTGCTGTCAAATTCAGTTCCGTCCTCTAACTTCCCCTTAAATTAAAAAAAGTATGATAAAGCAGTTAATGTACATGTGTACAATACATCCACAGTTATAAGTAAAATGACATTTCATTACATATCATTATTTCATTTCACTACAATCCACAAGCTCGAGTCCTCAGAACATCCTGTCTGTACAGAACCCATCAGTTTTAACATGAAAGCAAACCGGAACGTACAGTGTAGTGCATGTTCAGAACATCCCCCTTCCTTGACTTGATGGGACAATTTTCCACACGTTTCTTTATCCCGATTTGGAGTTTCTTCTTCTCCGCGCCATGTATCACCTCTGCCACCAGTGACATCAGAGTCACAATGAGAAGAAGATAGAGCCTCATACCTGCAACACCACAGAATTTACATTTGCATCATTTAGCAGACACTTTTACTCAAATCGATGTACAAATATCCCAACCTGGTTGGGGTGAGAAACAGTACCCCCGGAGCAGTGAGGGTTAAGGCTCTTGCTCAAGGAGCCACATGGGTAACTTCAGTGGAGCTGGGATTTGAACCCACAGCTTAGATTGACAGTTCAACACCCTCAACAGTGACCTACCCAACTCTCAGTTTACTCTGATGGTCTGTTAATGAGGGAAAGCAGTGCAACAATTGATTCGCACGGGTTTTAAGTTTGAAATCACTTAGTTTCCGGCGGCACGGTGGCTTAGTGGTTAGCATGTTCTCCTCTCAGCACTAGGGATTCCCGGTTCGAATCCCCATCTGGGTGGAGTTTTCATGTTCTCCCCATGTCTGCGTGGATTTCCTCCGGGTTCTCCGGTTTCCTCCCACAGTCCAAAAACATGGATCAAGTCAATTGAATTCTCAAAATTGCCCCATATAGAGTATGTCTGTGTGAGTGAGTGTGCCCAGCGATGGATTGACTCCCTGTCCTGGGTCTATCTGCCCAGCGCCCGAAACGTTCTCCCCTGGATGGGCATGGGGAACCCCACCGCGACCCTAATAGAGGATAAAGCGGGAGATAATGAATGAATGAATGAATAATTCGCTCAGTTTCTTTCTGGATAAAATTTCATTCATTTTCCAGATGAACAATTTACTGTAGAGGCAAATTACAAATTAACCACTGCGCATGCGCGACAGACACCAACACATTGGTACACGTTACCATAAACTTATTTTTGCAATTCTAAGTGTTAATTACAAATGCAATCGCCATGTCTGTACTTTCATAAAGTATTCACTAACAAATAAATAAACATCTAAAACACTCGCAAAAACGTAATGAATCACACACTTCTCCAGCGATCTGAATGGTGACCATCATTTTAGTCACGTTCTTAATTATCTATTTACTTCGTTTAAAACACAAAACAATCATTTAACATAAAGTAATAAAAACACGAGCGCAGAAAGTTTAATCTTATATTACAGTAAACGTTTAATCTTAGTCGTAAATTTTACCTTTAAAACCGAAATGAATCCAACAGAGCAGCTCGAGGAGCGCGTGAGCGGCGGCCGTGAAGTCAGAAACTTTAACCCCAGAAAACGCCGCAGCAGGAAACACGTCAAAATATCTGCACAGAATAAATTATTTAAAAAACATACAAACGCACAATAATGCACATAAAATAATCGAAATAATATATTTAACAATTATCTAAATATAATACAAAATAAAACTACTACTAAAAATACTATACAATATTTTAAAATACCAAGATATTTCAAATATTTTATCTATCATAAATCATCCAATTTAGCGGAATATAAAAATTGATTGGATTAAACTCCATATGTTAATTTTCAGTAATATATAATGTTTACTTTATGTTTGTAGAGGATACAATATGCGAATCTGAACTGACTAATAATCTGAGGTGAACATATTCCTTGTAAATAAAACAACTTTTTGTAAATAAAACAGTACAATTGAAATTAAAACAAATTAGCTCTGGCTATAACATACAGAGTATTTCAATACGTAAAAGCGTAAACGACCTCAAGGACGGACTTTTATTTTGACATTTACTAAAGCGTATTTGGTGAAATGCCTACAGATCACTGCCACTGGGTGGCGCTGTGGTAATTCCGACCTGAATAATTTAATCGGAGTGGGAAAAAATATAATACAAAACTATAAGAATCAAGCATTACAGTAATCGCTTTAAAATCGTATGTAAGTGAAATCGATGAAACACAAAATAAACACCCGGCAAAGAATGCTGCGTTCTGTCTCAGATATAAACATCTGACCGTCAGGATGTCGGTTTCAGAGGATTCCACCCGCCCGCCTCCATCACACTCATCACCCCACACTGCGGATTAATAAACGATCGAAAACAACTGACTGTTTTGATTTTTTATTTCGATTTTTGAGGACAGGTTGTTCGTTTAAACCTCATGAGTCATAGTAACGTGGGACTGTAACGTACGTGGCTGAAATACAAAAGCTCGGTTGCTGTGGGTGACGAGAGACAGTGCCCCCCCCCCCCAACACTCTGCCTGCTTCCCTCACAAACAAGAACATCACTTACCCTTTATAAAGACTTCCATCACAAAACTAATGTTTATTCTTAATCACTCCGAACTTGGCCCGCAGTAAATAGCAATCTGAAATGATTCCATTTACAAAACTTTCACCAAAAACAGAAATCAGGGAACAATACAGAGTCTGTTTTCAGTGATGAGCCAGTCTACTGTTTCACATTTAAACAAAGGCCTCATGCAGGAGACACTCACAATTATAGGTTTAAGAAGAAGAAAAAAGGACTCGTGTTTTCAGGCTTTAGAAAATTGTAAATGTGAAGTTATAAAGTAATATTTAAAGCCATCATGCCATCCAGACAGCAAGCAATAATCCTTAAAATGATCAAATTACTTACAGGAATTATGATGTCCTAGGTCACATTGGTCAAAAACACTGGCATACATTCATAATTTGTCAAATATACACAATGTCTTGGTAATAGGTGCAGAGATTAACTTTAAAAATTTTAAACTTCCTCAAAAAAGTGCTTGTTATGGTTTATTCTGTTAGCAAAAACAAAAAAAATGTTTTTTTTTAAAGATCTTAATAATCTCAGTTTGACATTAAATCTTAATCGAATACTAATACAATTTTTATACTTGCTTCATTACCCATTGTAATGTGCAATTAAATCAGAGTTAAACAGAATAAGGGTATTCTCTAATATTGATGTGCATTAGTCATTTAGGTTTTTTTTAATACTTTGTGATTAATTTTTGTGATTAAGTATGTCGATTTTACACAGGGGCACCTTAAAAATGCAAACATGTCAGGTATTGCAATTATAATGATGAATTATTCTGTAATACATTTTATCTCCAATAAATTCATATCCAAAACACTTTACCTACAAGAGCAGGTCTGGGAAGACAACCTCATACAGTAGCACTCCAGCAGATCTTGTGACAAATGAGTAATTAAATGTTGGAGTAGGGCGTGCACTGCATCTAAATGAAAAGGATTCTGTTAGGTACCAAGAATTGTGTGGCATCACACGGAGAGCACAAAGGGACTCAAAAAAAAAAAAAAAAAACTCCTACAAATGGAGGTGAAGTGCTTGACTGACTTTAAAAGAAATTGCCACCAATTACATTGATGATACAATTAAAGGGAGTCTTTTTCTGTACTGAACTGATATATTTAAAACCTTTAAAATTAGCATAACTTGTAATGCAAGTGTAAGTTTGCAAGTGGAATGCAAACCAGCAAGCTACACACTGGAACATATACGACCCTAAGCCATAAAGCCTAAGCTTTATAAACATAAAGGCTGACATCTCCTGTTAAAGTTTTGCACAGCATGACCTTTTCTATCAGCCACATGCAGACAGTTGCTTGCATATAAAAAAAGTAAAAACAAAGCTACAATATTTGGATCACATTTGGTCACAAAAGAAAATTTGGAAATGGCCAACTATAAAACCAGAAAAATATAGCTAATCTTTAGGGGGGATTTATAGATCTCTTATGAAAGCGCATTGTAATTTTGACTTGTTTATAGGCCAATCACATCCTTCAGTCTTCTTTAAACCCTCTGGCCGACTGTCCGGAACATCACCAGGTAACATGAAATGATGACAAACCAAAAAAAGGGCAGGGGAGCAGAGAATGACATCTCACATCGCCTGTGTGCCTCCCAGCACTCGCTGGTCAGCCTGGTTGCCAGTGCAGAAATGGGTGAGTGAGCACTGCAGCCAGCTGTGCCTTCAGACAAGAGTAGAGAAAAACATTAACACATATTTCTCTCCCTCTCTTAGTAAACCTGCAATAACTTTATATATATATATACACACACATACATACATACACACATACATACATATATGTATACATATATATATATACACACACACATGTATACACACACACATATATATATACATATATATATGTATATATATATGTGTGCACACACACATATATATATATATATATATATATATATATATATATATATACATATATATATATACACACACTCACACATTATTTTATTATTCAAAAATATTCAAATTTGGTGCGCAAACTTTTAACTACCACTATATAGAAGACTTGATGTGCATGGCAATTCCCCAGTATCCAAAGCTTTACAAAGGGGGTCATAAATATTTTAATTACTGACACTGGAAGCACTACAGATTGGCAGGGTTACACTCTGAATATTCATATCTAATTCATCATTGTATCAGCAGGTGCTTGTAAGACTTCTATGGCATTCTTGAATACTTAATGAGAGTCCATTGATGGCAGACTGCTGGGCAACAGTGACACTAAAGAGTGGAGGAGCTAAGAATTATGTTTCATCAACATGATGGTTCCACACAATGTTAAATTCATATACAGTAGGACACATTTGTGGGTTGTTGTTGACTTAGCTTTAAACCTATTGAACATTTTAGGATAAACTAAAATTAATTCCCATTTATTCAAAAGTACATTAATGAGAACTGCTTTGTTAGCTATTCACGTTCCTCTACACCAAATTTATTACTTAGAAATGACTTTTTTTTTAATTATAACTTAAGATATTACAATATAGTGGGGCTACAGAGTGGGATGGTACAACCCCCACCACTAAATAAGTCATTCTTCTCTTTTGGACATTCTTAGTATCAAGTCTGTCATCATTTTTCAGACATTTACAAGCTGCACACACAGGTATCCAAAAACAGGAGAAGCCATCCATCATCTCTAAATGCACCTTTCACTTGCTGTCACACTGTGCTCATAGGATGCAAACATACTGTGAATCAGTCATTCCAGTCATGTCTGGCAATCATAAAACACATCCAAGTGTGCAGAAGTGGCCAATTCTGATTGTGGCTCATTTCTCTTATATTTTTAGGTGATTCATCCCCATCCCAAACATACACAACACAGGCACACACACACACACACACACTTTTTAAAAAGCTTTAGTGTACATATTCATGTAATATGCTCCAAAATAAATATATCATTGGCTGTGACGAAAATTTTTTGTTGAGTTCAACAAAGCCAGGTGCAGAAAATTGACAATAAAACAAATATAAAGACTAGTAAAAATAATTTGATAAAATATCTAAATATGAGGGATGATTGATTTGAAGTAGACTTCATTTTCTTTTCTGACATTGTAACAAATAAATCAGGAAATCATTGGATCAATGACATTTGTTTACAAAGATGCTTTTCATGGGTTATTAAGCAGTGCAATTAACTTTCTCAAAGGGTCACATTCAAAACTAAGACTTTTCTGGAAAGCCAAACTAATAGGGTAAACTTAATTACCAATTAAAGCAAAGGACTTGAACAAGTTACATGATATTTCACACAATGCAGCTACGATGGAATTATTTAGAAGTGGGCTTTATCAATTTGCATGCACATGCTTTAAAAAAAATTCATGAATATGTCCCCCAATACTTTTGTGCATATTTAGGGCTATTTATTTTTTGTTACTTTGGCTAAACTATTAATAGCACACAAAATTCTTAAATCATTTTTGTTTAATCCAATTATCCTTTTCAGAGTTACATAGGGTGCTGAAGCCTGTAACTACTGCAATGTTCATTAGGCAAAAGGCTGGGTCGCCAGTGTATTGCAAGGCAGACATACGAAGACATTAACACACATTTTTATGGGGGTAGCAGGGTTAATTGAAGCTCCAAGAGGAAACTGACTCAAATATAAAGGAAATATCTGAACTTCACACAAAAAAGGATAATCTCTCCCCTACCTGGGAATTGAACCCAGGACCTTTGTGCTGTAAAGCAAGAGCTTTAATGACTGCCCGATCATGCTGCCCACTCAACAGTTAAAATAATCTTAGTAGAAGTGAAATAATATTGTATAATAAATATACAGGTCCACCAGCAAATTTCTAAATAATAAATAAAACTAAGCACTCAGTGTATTATTTATACATTTATTGCATCCCCTTACTCCAGTAAATCGTATCAACTCTCAAAGAAATTATTTCGAAAAAAAAAAGGAATCAATCAGAAAGATTAGTTACTATATGTTCCAGCATGATCTCAGCTATTAATGAATGCCTTTGCATTAGTATCTGGCATAAACTCAAGTGAAATTAAAAGTAAAGCATCATGGTAAACATAGCTGAAATCACAACAGCTTTGTAAAGGCAACACTGAAATGGCCTGGCATTATCTGTCAGAAACATGTTAAACTAAAGTTATTCTAAAGCTCAACACATCTGTGATTAGATGTTGATTGACATGAAATTAGAATTATAAACATTTTTTGTATGCATAAAAATGATTGCAGATTTGGTTGCAGGGTGCTCTGTGCATGCAAAATAAAAGCCACAATAGTTAGGTCATAAAAACAGATAAACATATGAACAAACATGATCCAGATGTTTTTCAGCGAGACCTCGGTGGGACACTGTGGTATAACTATGGTGCAATTGTTTAAACCAATCATGTAACTGTCACACTAGATGTTTTCCTTCATACGTACAAAAAAAAGATTATTATACAAGCAATTTGAACCATAAGATCCCACAGTAACAAATTCCAATTAAAATCAATTAATATCCATTCAACAATATGGACAACGAGGATCCACTGAGGTTCTGTCCATTTCAGTACAACTACTTCTAGCCATCTGGTGAAATGAGGTGGAAAAACTCATTCTTTAAAAGACCCTTGAGGACAGAGTCTGTTCCATCTAACAAAGCAACTTATTTGGTCGTATGGTTTAAATCAATACCTTTTAAAATGTGCACAATAAAGTTTATTAGGTGCCCATTTTTCCTAGTGCAGTTTTGATGTAGGGTGGTGTGGGTGGGGGCATGTTATACTGGAGAACAACCAGCAATCGATAGTAATACTAATGTTAATATTAAACTTGAATGCTTTTGCTTCAGCCCCAAAATGTGCATCAGCGTATTTAACGGCACATCAGCTAATTAGTAACTAATTCAATGTCTTTATTTGTATACATCAGACTTGCACAATTTGTGAAGCACAAATTACAGGATTTTGTAACACCAATAGGGAATGTGAAATATGCAGTAACTCAAAATAATGTAATTAAAAATGACATTTTAAAGAATACAAAATCATATTCTCTTGATGTTTTTTAAATCTAGATGTTCTACAATATGATTTTATGTATGTTGCATACAGACTGCAATAAATGAATGCAGAGCTTTATTTGGATGTCACCAGTGTTTCAAGGGGGTAAAATGCTGTAATTAAACATTAATCCCCGATGTACCATTGAATTTGCCACCCTTTGAGTCTGTCCTAATGGATTACCAATTCAACAAAGTGTAGAGAATGCTCCATGGTGAGTGCTCTCAGAACAGACAGCTCTTACAAACCATGTTTTCTGATTGTCACCCACCAAAAAACACTTTAAATGAGAAACCTCTAGAGGCAGCACTTTAACGAGTGAAGGAGAAGAAGGGAAGGATGGAGAATGCAGCTTTATAAGCCAAAGCATTGTGCGCCTGCTCCCAGGAGAAATGTACCAGGGCTGAAGTGATATTCACATTAAGAGCCAAATTGGTACAATGATTTAAGATTAGCACCAGGGACAGGTTTTAACTTAATTCTGCAACCTGAATGGGTTTTGTGATTCCCCAGTTACACCGGCGGCTTGAACGTCTAATCAAGTCCAGCCAAGATTTGCTCATCATTTACCCCACAGATCTTTTTAGTGAGAACACGTAGAACTGTCTCATAAGATTCTAGGTGAATAAACCTAAAGCAAAGAACTTTTCCTGATTTTAATGTGTGCATCCTTAAAAACAATAGTCATAGTTATTTTTTATGTGTTTCTTGTGCACATTACATTCATATAAAAGATCAGATAGTAGTTTGGCAGGGAAGCTGAGGCACTGTGTTTTGTGAAAGTAACAACACAGCAAATTTTAATTAGAGTTGTCTGTAGTAAATCTGAAAGGCTACACTTTCAATAGGTTACAGTGAGGCAAATGACTTATTTCTTTATTCTTAACTAGTAAACACCAGATCTAACCTTATAGAATGCATTTTACAGCACACTCTCTTTGTAAGACAATATAAAAGAGTTTTAAGCAGAAATCATCACAGGTAGTGAAGCTGTTGGTGCAATTGAAACAAAGGATCGTGTTCACTGGTGCAGTGTGACTGCCTGAATTAACTTTAAAATGTTTAGAACAATAACTGCCTAAAATAAGGGTCCACTGTGAAAAGTACTACTTCATTAAAAATGTGAGTAGCAGAACACAGATGATGTAAACAAAGCTTACATTACACAAATCTAATTATTTTAAATTTTAACTCAAAATAGCAATTAACGAAGTTGATTCCTGTGCAAAACTAGCGCTACAAATTCAGACCCCGTTTGTTACTCATCCCCATGTCACCAATCAATCTAGTAAAAGTGCTAATCATTACACATTAAAACAGACTTCACAAACTTGTAAGACTAGTTCCATTTATGCTAATGATTATCATTATGATGCATGACAGAAGACTGATGAACAGACACTATAGAGACTGCATTTCAGATGCATTTAAAACTGATGATTTTAATTCATTTCTGGAAGAAAAGGAATTTTTACCCTACATCAGTCGATCACATCACATAGCTGTGTGCATAACAAATGCTGTTGGGCATGATTATTTGCTTTTGTTTAATCCCATTATTGAGCAAAGTGTTAATATGTAGTTATAATATTATTTCCGATCTACTCTGTGATCTCCAGAATGAGATCATCACCCTCCAGACTGCTGTCGACCTTTACGTAAACTTTCGCCACGGTTCCGGATAGCGGGGAGTTGACCACTGTCTCCATCTTCATTGCACTGAGCACACACAAAGGCTGGCCCTTCTCCACCTTTTGGCCTTCTTTAACCTTTACCTCTACAACTTTGCCTGGCATGGGTGCTCCCACTTGGCCCCGCACATCCTTCAAAGCCTTCGGATGGAAGTGCATTTCCTGCCGAGATGAAGAAATGTTACACTGTGTCTGCTGCAGAATTACGACCTAAGTTCTGTATGAAGAAATGCTGACTGCATCAAAAGTTTGACACATGAGGGATATAATAAAAAATCTTATGAGGCTAGGATGATTCAGCAGTTAAAGTACCTGTCCACTACACTAAAAACTCAAGTCTCAAACTATTTACTATTTGGCTTTTGAACAAGGTCTATAACCCTGAGTCAATTAGATCTTAATATTGTTTGGTCTAATTAATCTAATTAATGCTGTAATTGTAAATTAGGGAGTTTATTCAGTTGTTAATTGTTTGTAGCATTTTTAGCATAATTAAAAACTTGAATGCACGGACTTCGAAATTCAAATAACTTTAAGACTATATATTTTAGCAATATTAATTACTTAAATTTTAATATGTTCATACCTTCATGGCCACAGTATCTTTGACGAGGACTGATCTTAGTTGACCATTCAGCTCAAAGAATACTTCTCTCTGACCCGCCTTGTTTAGATCACCCAGAGCCAAGGCTTTGATGTGAAGGGTCTTACCTCTCTCCAGCTCCACCTAAACAGAACAAAATTTAAAAAGGAAAAGGTTGTGCATGTTGAGGTACAGAATAATAAATACCAAAAAATAATTAAGAAGGTGGTATTCTAAAGTCAGACAGAGCAGCACCTCAAATTCTTCTGCAATCTTTGGGCCATCCAGGAATAGCCGCGTGTTAAGACAATCCACAGGCCCAAAATTGTTGGTAAATTCCTTAAACTCCTGGAACACCTTTGGATACATTGCTGCTGACATTACATCCTCTGGAGTAATGTCCTCACCATGCGTCTTACGCAGCTGCTCCTCTAGGACCTTAAAGTCCATAGAAGGCAGTGACGCACCAGGACGACCCTCGATGCGAGGAAGTGACTTTAATACCTGGCACCAAAACACACACAAGCATAATGAATTAAAAAACAGCTTTTAAAACTACACCACAATAACTTAAGCATGTGCAGAGTGGTGTTTACATGTAATTCAGGTGAAAATTTACAATAAAGTACAGGCTTTATTACTCAGGTAAACAGCACTCACATGGATAAAGGCTAAAATAGAGAATGGTTAAAAGTTAAAGTGAATTTTAATATTTTATAAGGACTTATCGAACACTATCCTTTGGATGAGAAAACACCCTGAAACATGCCGTAGGCTAAAATGAAACACTACTACATTTTCACAGGCAAACAGTAAAATAAGTAATGAGTAACACTAAATCATGCAACATTTAACAGAGATGGAAAGAAATGAGGTCAATGCCATGGAACATGTTTATAACCCACAAAGTATGCTAAGTAGATGGCCTATTTATTTCCAAGTAATGTGCAAGATAAATCAAGCCAATGTAGTCTATGCATAAAGCTACAAAGAAACCAAAAATGTGTGGAGGCATGAGACACATTTGACAGTGAAACCATTAATGTTTTGTTGGGAAGATGCGGGGTAATTGGAGCTTAAAATTACAATTGACAGTTGGGTAGGATGCTACTTCATGACACCTTAGCTGACAAGGACAAGAAAGCATGGCTACACTCCAAACATACAGATAAGGTACAAGAGAAAGTGTTTTAACAACTAACAGATTGCCTTTGAATAGAGCTAACAAGAAAATAATAATAATTTTAATACAAGTGATCACATGCTTCCTCCATGTCATGTTATACGTATTGTGACAGTAATATAATAAAATTAATTCTGTAATTTAAGCTATCCAGTAGTTGAAAAAGGAACCGTGTAATATTTGGATTGACTACAAGATTTACTTATAAACTAGTGCCTGTAATGGCAAAAATCATTTAAGACTGAAAAAAGTGAAATAATCACCAAATAATTTAAGACCTAACAAGTATTGTTATTTATAAATTTAATTAATGGCTCTAATATGCTAAAATATCTGATTTGTTTTTACAATGATCTCTAATAACTGCTTTAAAACCCAATCAAGTCAATAACGGCTTCAACAGAAACTGCTTAGTTCCACAAAAACTAGCACTTACAAATAAAGCAAAGTAAAAATAAAACAAGAAATAACATGATGACAGGGTCTTACTTTGGATCGGAATGGCTCAGGGAAGCCTCCATGTGGAATGCCAATGTGGCCCTGGAGGAACTCCACCACTGAGAGAGGGAAGGAGAGTTCATCAGCCCGCTCCTCAACCTCCGCCAGAGTCAGTGAGTTCTGCACCATAAACTGAGCCAGGTCACCAACAATCTTTGAAGAGGGGGTCACCTGACAACATGGATTCAAACAGGTACATGAGTTGTGCTAAATAACCATGAACAAAGTTTTTAACATTGAATTTAAATAAATAAAGATTTCACACATTATTTCAGTTTGTTCTATCTGTACATTTCGCCTTACAATACTAGATAACCTAAACAGCTGCATTGGTACACTGGCATCAGCTTCTTACCTTTTGTAACACAAACTGCTGGATGCTCATCGCCTGTGGGCGTTTTGTACTTAAGCTGACATTTAGTTGCCATGGTTTTATTGACACCATGACACCAAGCAAATTCAATGACAAAGAAAAAGTGTGTATATGTATATATCTCCAATCATGTTAGAAATACTCGCTAACATTTTAATCCAGTTCTTACAAACAAGAAACAATTTAAGCACAAAGTAAACACAGCAAGCATCACCGGTTGGCATGGGAGCTGTCATAGCTTCTATAGGAAGTGGAAGAAAAAAAAAAAAAAACATACATATATACATACATACATACATATATATATATATATATATATATATATATATATATATATATATATATATATATATATATATATATATATGGCTGCAAAATACAAAAGCAGATTAAAAAAATTATGAACAGTAATGAATAATGAACTGAGGAAAAAATATTTTAAACTTTAAATATTAACAAATAAAAAGCAGCAAAGAAAGGTTAAATATACCATTTGATTTGGGTACTTATGGCTTTTTGTAATGCTGAAAAACAGAAGTCAAAATGAAAAAAAAAATCAGGTGTAATTAACCAGATTCCTTTTTAGTCCTGTAATAGATGCGAGACAGGAAAGAGGTGTTTGTCAGAGCATAAAGTGATAATTAAATCATATTACAATATAGAAAGGCTCAGAGTCGTGTACTTTGTTCACAGCATATGGGTGTTTTCTAAGCCCTTGTTAAAATTCGGCAGCTGCTAATGTATAAAGAGAACTTTTTTTAAACCCAGGTCTTAAAAGAAACTGATTGGCTCTGTGGAAATCGTAACAATGCTACAGCCTGCAAAGCTACTTGAACCCAACATGCTTTTCTAACAAAAGAGATGAGGACCTGTCTCACTTTGATGTCTACTCACTTTGATGAGGTCTCCCAGCAGCTTATTGGCCTCGGCGTATGCCTTTTTAACTTCCTTGAACTTGTTGCCCAGGCCCATGCTGTGTGCTTGAAAGTGCAGGTTAGTATACTGGCCTCCAGGGATCTCATTCTCATAGACGTCAGCATTCCCAGACTTCATGGTTGCAGTACAGTCAAACGGAGCATAGAGACCCCGGGTCACCTCCCAATATTCACTGTAATCAAACACCTTGTCCAGAGAGATTCCTGAAACAGGCAAAAAAAAAACAACAAGTGTATATAATTAGAAAAGAAAAAAAAAACATTTTTACCACATTACATTTCTGATTTCTAACATTACAAACAGCTAATGACATTGTAATAGATTTTTTGGGGTGGTGACCAAAATATTGTAATCTTTCTATTATCTTATATTTTATCTTATATATATATATATATTCTTATATTCTATTATAAGAATATAACATGGTGTACAGTATATAGTGGAACAAAATGTTCTGTAGTGTCATATGAATTTCATACAAAAACAGAGAATCCTATGGTTATATTAAAACTGATTTGTAACTGTTTGGACAGAAATTTAAAAACAGTTCCAAGTGAAGCAGTTGGGGGGGGGGGGGTCATGCAAGTCAGTACCTCTAGTTTACCTATTGGTATGTCTTTAGGATGTTAAAATAAGGACATTTAAAAGCAAGGTAAATTGTGAGTTAGCTCTAGTAAACAGAATGATAACAAATTAACAACAATATTCTATTCACAACACATGCTGGTAGAAAATCTAGATTGTGTCTAGCAAATTATGGCAATTATCTGTGTGACAAGCAGACAAGTAAACCAGTCTCAAGCTGAACTTTACAAAACCACAATGACAGCGAACTACACAGCAACTTTAATATTAATATTTAATTATTATTTATCAAAAGCTAAAGCTTCATTTACTGGCTGCTTATTAGGCTCTGAAACCTACTGGTGCGTTTAATCAGGATTGCAAGGGTGGGGGTGCGGGGAAAAGGATGGCAGGGCATAGAATTCTTCCTGTCTCTCACAGAGCAATCTCTTATAAGCAACAGCCAATTAATCAATAAACGCGACCCTTCAGTCGCAACAGTTTACATGCACATTTAACCCACGCACCCTCCCGAATTAGCCCACACTATGATCAGCACATTCAAACTCCAACATGGCTGAGATGCAAATAAATATAAAGCCCTATTATACGTTTGCCTACATAGTGCATTAATTTATTTCATTTATTTTTATTGCCACACGCATACAGGCGAGTTCTGCTTCTGCTCTAATCCAGAGCTTCAAATTGAATGTACAACTGTCAGAACATGAACATTTAAACAAAGATGCTTTGCTGGTTATGTTGTAACTAAAATCAATTTGTTTGAGGTGAGGCAGAGAGTGAGAGACTGCTGGGAGTCTTTAAGAGAGGATATTAGAATAATTGAGTGACAAGGGCACATACACCGACATAACTTTTTTTTTTTTTTTTAAACCAAAATTGTGTTGAACATGTAAATGCAACATACCATACACATACTCAACAGAAGTCTCTAAACACAATTAACACAAAATTGCTACCTGTAATGACAATTGTAATTTGAGCGTGAGCTTCGACGTGCAAAAGTGCAGGTCATATCACTTATGCATGAATGCACACATTTGTATTTTTATAACAGAGCTTCCACCCCCTTGGCTCCTGTTGTCATAAACATCTGTGAGGAGCTGTGCCTGTCAACTTCACTGTGTCCATACAGTCACCACTGAAGCGTCACAGAACATTAAACAACTGTTCTCTGTATAATTTTCCTTTGTAGAAGGAACATGTCTGCCTATTTTTAGGCGTTTCTATTTTTTGTCTTTTTGTTTTATCTCTGTCTTTATTTAACGTCAAGCTATAAGTTACAATACAATATATAGAGTCAAAAACAGAAATCAAGTGTAAATTTAACTTTGAAAAACAGGATTCCTCAAACATAGTTTTATGCCATGTCACAAGGAACTAATTACCCCAAATTAGGTGACCCTAATGAAGGGGACAGTGAGTTATAAACCATTTCATGTTGTTTATTCTAAAATGAAGAGTTAAATCTACTATCAAATACTTAAAATGACACCGTGGGACAATGTCACCGTGGGACTTCAAATTTAAATCACAGTCAAACAGTCTGTTAAAGCCGGTGGCTGATATCATTTTTTTATTTACTATAATCATCGTATGCAATCTAGCTAATGGTCCACTGAAGTCTGAAAAGTATGAAAGCTTTTTCAAGCGGTCTTTATACATTTTAAATCTCTGCATTTTGTTTGAGTAATTGCTATAATTAAATTTCGAAGAAAAATTGTGTTTTCTTTAAAAAGAATACATGAGCTGCATTAAGAGCTTTTCAGACCTCAATATCAACCACAGACTGTGTGCGTTACAACAGAAAGTAAGGTTTGAAGATATAAAAATTACAGCTTAAAAAGCTAAAAGCCTTGCTAAAGTGACTGACTGCATCTGCTTGATGTTTTTTTATATAAGGATTTTAATGTGTAGATGCTAATCAAAATAACTATTTTGTTAAAAGCAGTCACTCACAGTATCCCTATCTTGTCTAATTCTTAATTCATAAGCAGATTTAAAGAATTGGTAAGAACCTAAAATGCAAAATGAGAAAATGACTATTCTCTAGCATGATCCCTGTGCACGTGTCTGAGCTGAATGTGAAAATAATGCAGTGCACATTCACAATGCAAATTATTTGATCCATTAGTAATGATGCAGTAATTCAGATTGAGAAATATTGTAATAAACTTCTCTTAAAATGAAACTGGATGACTTTAAATGAGAGTTGTGCACTAACTAAACAGCATGAATGGAGCCACTGTGTGCGGCATCATGTTTCTTAACATTTATTCTGCTGGGAAAGGTAAAAGCAAAATGCAGACCTTATGAAAAAGTACTAAACATTTTCTGTACTGTCCTAGATTTAATTATTAACAGTTGAATGGTTGTTGACTCTTTAATTACTACTTGTTTTTACCCACATATCTTGGGATTGTACATTAATATTTTACAATAACAGCATTACTGCAGATATATGTATAATTGCTGCACATTACCGTAGGACCATGCAAGTCAATTTGTCTGCTCTGCTGGAGTGGCGCTTTGCACAGCATGAGCCAAGGTGAAGCGGCAGGCCACAGAAGCTTGCAAAAACTTGCACTTTTAATTGCTGGATACTGGCTTGAGATTTTGCTTTAAAAAATAAGAATTCAAGATCTGAAAGGTTTTTCTTTACTGTGATTATATGAAAAGATCTGCAGCATCTGAAAGACTGTTTAACAAGTACATACTCTACAAATCTGATTTTTGCAGTGCATGTGAATTGATAAAAACTAGAACATACAAATAATAAACTGACTAAAGTTAAAAATTAAAAACATTTATGTTATTTGCTCAACTATTAGAATATCTGATTATTACATAATTAAACAGAACAACCTGTATTGCATTTTGCAATAACACAAAGGCTTTTTACTGTTGGAAAACTACACGAAGGAACTAGAGAACCTAAATTTCTATTCACTGAACCGCTACAGTAAGCCATGAGAATACAATGAGCTCCAATCCACCTAAGGCTACAAATACCTGGGCTCCAACAGAACTCATGCAGCATTAAATACACACTCAAACATTCAAAAGGAGATTTTTTTCCTGATTCTACACACCATGAAAAAAAGGAAAACTGTAGCCTGTGCTGCACTTGCATGTTTTCCTGCCTTTCAAGTTGTTACACTTATTGCACTTGCTTATTTGAAGTTGCTGCCATGCTTCTTGTAAGGTACTTTTACAGATCCTACATATTACATTATATCATATAATGTATTATACATCACTGGTCTTTTTTCTACAGGTTGAAAAACAAATTTTGCATTGTAGGGCACTGCATCATGCATAAGAATGGCTTTCATTAATAGAAGCACAATTTCGAACTGTGTGTACCACTGGATGAAGGGGACATGTGAGAATACTGATGGCCCATAAAAATCTGGAATGTGAAGAAATGTGGCGATGCACAAATGGCTTCCAGGCACCAAATTGTCATGCAGGAAGGACAGTGAAGATAGCAACACTTGCTCACATAAACTGAAGCCTCTCGACAATTTAATCGCCTAGGCAACATCTCCTGTTGCAGAAACCAAAGATAGGACCACAGGAAGGAATCCGGTGGGGATAGACGAAACTGAATTAACAAAGCAGCAAACGCCTCCTCACCACATCGGGTGCTCTGATGTGATTCAATGTCATACACCCACGGCATGCTGCTGGAAGACACAGGGTGGGAACGGGGAGATGGTGGGTAGGATATCTAATTTGATATTAACACAAAGATAAATGTGCAGATAATGTCCACATACATAAACAAATAATGCAGAGATAATGAGATCGTGTCCATAATTGATATACATACAGCCTTATGCAAACTTAAGAACCCCTGGTCAAATGCCATGTTATAGTGCCTTTCAGAGTGAAAATAAGTGATAACAGGAAACATATGCATATCTTAATGTACATTATTAAGAATGTTTCGTAAAGAAAAAAATTAATGTGACCTTTACAGTAGAAATTTATAAATTAAGGGTTTCCAAAATGTAAAAGAAATATGCCTTACAGACAACTTATCTACTTTAACACTTAAAAAAATAAACAAATTTATCAGGGGTCAGCAACCTGGTGCATAATCTGAGTAAATAAAGAATTAAAAAACAAGTGTAGGATGATAAGGTTGTTAAAAAATGAGTACTTAAACACTTAAACAGATAATTGCAAGGAGGCCATCAATTCTGCATTATACACAATTAGATCAGACATGATAAGCTAGATTACAGTCATTGCAACATTTGCATTGCAATGTCTAAAGACAACATTAAAAAGAAAGCTACATTATTCAGACACATACACGTGTAACCTACAGGAGCCTTTATGACTTCGCATTCTAAATTGGTCCATCACTTGCAGCTTTATCAACTTCTGAAAAAGATTCACCCAAAAACACCTAAGCTCACCTGAGCATGCCTTTAAGATCCTTGCATAACCCAATAGCATGGCTAATCAAAAATCATTAAGGTAATTCATTAAATTATCTTTAATCAAAAAAAAAAACAAAAAAAAAACTGCAGATATGCACATTATCAGAGCAAACAAAAAAAAATATGCAACCATGTTAAACTATTGAAGTTAAGGACCTTCACATTCACAAAGTCACAATTAAAAGAAGGTCAAAAGGTTCAGCCTTGTTTTTAAATGAAGTCCATGTAATCTAACTTCCTGTAGCTTTCGTCTACTCAGTCATGTTCTCTCCTCATTCTTCTTTGTCTAATACAAGGCACTTTTTCAATTTTGTGTGTGCTTAGTAATCACCCCATTGCCCTTTCATTAGCATTGCCATGGCTTTTTTTGGAATTAATCTTGTAATGACTGGCATATACTTTGACCTTATAAACCCTTGACAAGGGGACAAACGAAAGGACCAAGAAGATATTTTCTTGCAAAAAACACCACACATAATCATTAAAATTCATAATCAAAAAAATTAAATATGATCTAATCTTATAACATGGGAATATCAGTGTGTAGTTGTATGGCAGCACATGTGCTTTGGAAAAACTTGGGCTTTAGTTTTAGTGTGACAATTTTAGGCCAGCTAAAAGTTTAAAAGGGAAAGAAAGAGCAGTTACCACAGAAATGTATTCAAAAACATTAGATTTAAAAGTTTTATTTTGCTGTTAATTTATCCAGAAGTATAATACATTTTTAGTATTTTTTGTAATATTTAATAAGGCAGTTCTCACCATGTTGTGTTCAAAATATAAACTTTAAAGGCCATTAGATTTAAAACAACTTTTTAAATCTGTACAAACAACGTGCAATTTACCTGTACATTTCTAAATTAATTATACAATAGATCTCACCTGTGTTCAGTTCGGTTCCCTTTGTACAGGCCACAATGGCTCCCATGCTGGGCTGAGAGGTCATGCCTGCCATAGAGTCCACTGCCACATCAACAATATCAGCGCCTGCTTCGGCACACGCCAGCATAGCTGCAACACCAGCACCAGCTGTATCGTGAGTGTGCACATGAATGGGCATGTCAGGAAAACGATCTCTCAGGGCACCAATAAGCAATCGGCAAGCCTCTGGTTTCAGAAGGCCAGCCATATCCTAAACAAAACAAAAGGGGATGAGGGAGTGAGTAAGTGTGTGGGCATGTATATTCTTGAGTATGAGACAGACAGCTGGTTAGCAGTATAGTAGGAGTGGGTGGAAGTGAAGTGGGAAAAGCACCAGGAAATACAGAGTGAGAAAGAGTGATCACTAGCAGGAACCGACTAAAAGTGCTATAAAAAAAGACAAATGGCAAAGCATGAGAACTTTATAAATGAATATTAATAAAACATTCTGCACCTTGATGCAAAGTATGTGTGTGCCAGCCTTCACCAGCTCTTCAGCCAGCTTTAGGTAGTAATCCAGGGAGTATTTTTGTCTCATGGGGTCAGAGACGTCACCTGTGTAAGAAATAGCTGCTTCTACTACTCCTCCTGCAGCTCCTGCTGCCTCCATGCCCAGCAGCATGTTTGGTAGATAGTTCAGTGAGTCAAAAACACGAAAAATATCCATCCCATTCTCTCTAGCTACTTCACAAAACCTAGCAGAGGAACACAAAGAGAACACAGCTGTGAATGATTATATTTTTCTCATTTATACACACACACAAACAATGTGTTTTTTTTCTCTATCGGTGTGTGTTATGTAGGTTTATTTAAATAAGACACAGACGTGCTGCTAGATTTTTTGACCACTGTGTGCACTCTATGTTATTGCTCCATCTAAATGACGTACAATTAGAGACATGTACTGTATGACCACATAGTGTAATTAAACTACTTATTTTTTAGTAAAGCATGTAATAAACATCTAATTTAGGCAAAGAGATACAAGCATAGTTTTCAATCACTTAAGAGTAGCACTGTTACTGGTTGAGAGAGCACTGATGCTTTCACACAGGCTTCACTCAATATAATACTAACCGCACATGATTATTTGTGACTGGCTGGTAAGAACCTGATTTAATATTCTAGACTCTGTTGTTCATGACGGCGAGAGACAGCGTGGAAATGAGAGAGTGAGCATGGAAAAATAATCCAATAGGAATTTATTAACTTGCAAAACTAAAATGTATTTAATATAAATCAAAATGCTCATAAATGTTAATATATGTAATATGTTCTGCATAAATACTGATGATGCCCATGCTCTCACTAAAGGAGCTTTCAAATTTCATACAGAAAGAACCCTTGCCAATCATCCATGAATAAAATATAGGACCTACTTGAGGACAGATGACGTGATGTACTTTGCCACCATATTTTTTACATAACAAAAAGGTATACCAGATGATTATTGACAGTATTTAGAAAACTGTATTTTTTTAGATTTACAAAAAAATTTAAACAATTTGAAAAATGGAGTCAGAGTATAATGTATAGAAACTTCCACTCTACCAAATAAGATTTACTTAAAATTAGTTTCTTGTGTGCTGTATAAATATTTTCAGTGAGATGTGAAGAGACATAGCGAGATGAAATTGAGACAGGAGCATAATACTGACTTGTAAACAGCATTATCAGGGTAGTTTGTGTAGCCCACTGCATTGGCTCCTCTCAAAAGCATCTGAAAAGGTACATTTGGTATTAGAGCCCTCAGCTCCTGCAATCTCCTCCAAGGACATTCACACAGAAAGCGCATTGCCACATCAAACGTTGCACCTACAAAACATAAAAAAAGAACTTGAAATGAATAGAACAAATATGATTTTTATAGTTAGATAATTAGTAGTTTAAAGCAGTGTTCAACACAGTCCTGTCTGCATAGTCTTTCTAAATCCTGCTTAGGGTCACCACATTGTTCTCTTTAGTCCCATTGCATGTGATATCGTAAGTATGAGTCCTGGTATATTATTATTCTCACTTTTCATTATGAAACCTTGAAAATCCCAACTGAAAAAAGTTTAATATTGTGGATTTTAGGAATGTAAATGTATTACAGCTCTTTTATTCGATTATTCATTAAATATCAGATTAGTGCCACATTTAATATTACATTGAAAAAACGCTACTGTTTAATGCAAACGTTTGGCACCATGGCTAAAGGGGACAAAGAGCAGAATGTTTAATTATTTATTTCATTTTGATCCAACTTACATTTTCAACATTCCAAAAAGTTTATAACATCCTGACAAAATAGTAAATGTTTACAGTGTCACTTAAGAAAAAGTCTTTACTGATTACTGAATTTGAGCAGTAAGGTAGAGAGCATGTCTGATGTTAAAAACAAACTTGAGTTTCAGAAGGATATAATAAAACTAAATTTAAAACTAGCATAAACTAAAATCAACTAAAACATTTGCGGTATGCGATAATTAAAAAACTAGATTTAATTTATTGCATGTCATTGAACTTTAAATCAGAATACAGAGAAATTTTAAATACTGATGGCTGGCATACAAATAAAAGATTAATACGAGTTAAAATTACTCCATATGACCTATAAATCTAAGATAATTTAATATGACTTAATATGTAAATTGGTTAAATTAGATGCATCCACACTGATGAACAGCCAACCTGTCATCACCCTACAGTGTAGAGCCTGTCACTTTATTATCCATTTTGTTATATGCTCTTGAAAACACAAACATACATATGCACGAACAGATTTGTTACATAAGCTCGTTGTAGGCTGTTAAATGTTTTGAGTGTCTTTCGTTGTTCAAAACTGATTTTGAAGTTAAAGCAATTTCACAGAGGAAATGCAAAAGTGGCAACCTTCACTTGGTGCCTGGGAGTAAACTGATATTTTTTTTTTTGTTTTTTTTTATTTAAAAAATGACTTGAATTAACTACATTCAAATTATTGTATCGAAAACAATTAAGTTTTAATACACTCTACCAAGGCTAAAAATTGGCTTAGAATATTTATAAGTCCTTTGTGCAATTTTTTGCCCACGAAAAACAAATTAGTGATTTGTTAGAGATTAGCAGATGCAAAAAATAAAAAAAATTAAAAAATTAAATAAAAAAAAATATATAATAATAATAATAATAATAAATAAATAAAAATCAAGATGAATAGTGCAATTTAGAGCTCAATCGGGAACTTCTTTTTGGTTATGTTTATGCCCATACATGAAAAATCACTAAAAGACTTAATTAATTTGCTACAGTCAAAAAATGTTTGTAATCCTGAAAGCAAGGTATATTGTTTACAGAATTATTGGTCAAATGAAATAACTTTCAAGAACAGATTATTAAAGCAAGAAAAAGCAAGTGTGACTCACCTCCCCAGTTTTCCATGCTAAAAAGACTGTTAAAGTTGTGTGCTACAAAGGGTGAAATCTTTTTTAAGTCATGGGTTCGAACTCTGGTGGCCAGAAGAGACTGGTGGGCATCTCTGAAGGTCGTGTCCATCAGAAGTAGGCCTTTGTGCGATCGTACTGCCTTAGCGAAACCATCAGGGCCCTCGCGCAGCAACACATCCCTAAAACCCATTGGAGGGGCACCTACAGCAGGCACACGTGTCCATGCACACACACAATCAATCCAACGAACATTATCAGACTGGCCAGACTGTGTAGAACACAACAAAGAATGAAATCACCATTTTAATTGCACAATTACTTAAATGAATCCTCTATCTTTCTCAGACATGCACATACAAACCCTTCTGGTTTAATAGATATATTTCCTAAAAAGAATAGATTAGTGCTTGTAAGCTTCTCAAAATTAATTTCTTTGTACATTTATCACATAAGATTAAACTAAATGAAACAGAAATGCAAACAAAGAATAAAACACATCTTTTTTTATAAAACACAGCTACATGCCAACGTCACACAGGCATTACAACATTTTTTAATAAGTTATTAAAAAGCTTCAATAGTGAAACCCATCTTAGCAGTAGGAGTTTGGTGAAGCTCAGCTTTCATTGCATATATTACATAGTGCATGTACAGTAAGTATATGGGCTTTGGGAAAACTGCAGAAATATAGACTTTAAAAAATATAAATGTTTCAACACTGTGCTGTACCATAACAAGCATTAAGTCTGTCTGAGATTTGTCTTTACCTTCATTTATTTTTCTATATTATATTTTCTTAATTTCTCACATATCAGTTCACAAAGAACACCCCTACCCACAACTATAAAAAAAGAATAAAAACTGGTTCAGACCAGTGGAAATACCACTCTTAATATTTGCAGCCAAAAATTTGAAATATCTATAGTAATAAAAAAAAGATATATAGACACATTACACATTTAACTTGCCAACATGTTCAGCACCATGTTCAGGTTGTTTTCTGTTCAGCATTTAGTATTTTTTTAATATCATCAAAATGTGATCACTATAGATGATTGTATTAATTGGGCAAAATATGTATTTTTTTGCAATGGCAGCATAAGTTAATGTACCATCTAAGACAGATCATTGGTGCTTCCTTCAACCACACTGAACTCACGGCTTATAACCACCTCAATCAGATTCATGCTGCAGTAGGCACATTTGAAATAAATGTAGAGAACTGCCAGCACCATAGTATTTTATTCCAACAGTAAAAAACCTGAACTTTGAGTTACAGACCATACTTTAGTTTGTGCAGACTGTGTAAAAAAGAATACTTTTGTGTGAAATACTTTGGAATGGAGGAGGTTTATATGTACGGTATCACCAAAGGACACCCATCAATGCTGCTCAGGAACTTTGGGATAGTACAAAACAGTATGAAAAGCTGCAATGTATAGCTGAACTGCAGCAAGTCATCAGAGAAAAAGAAATACTAGTTTCATCTAACAGTTATTCCACTTTTAAACTAGAACAGATGGTGGGACAGATCTGCTCATGTATATGCTTATATATATATATATATATATATATATATATATATATATATATATATATATATATGAATGAAGATAGCAGCTTTGTGTTGTCATTTATTTGCAAAGTCCACTTAAGGCAAATAATGGCTCAAAAAGTAAAAATATCCATTTTGAGAAAATGTCAAAACATTTATTACCTTTTTTTATTCTTATGTATATACATACCTGTAATGTCAGGCAAGTTTGTCGTTCAAAAGTAAATTGATATAGTTAAATGACTTAAGCATTTATTTTTTGGTAAGAACTTGTCTTGACTACTTGGTGAAGTCTTCTCCATGTAGACATTTAAAAGGTCAAGTGTCTCGGGTGGCATAAATGTTAAAATATTTCCTCTTGCTCTGTAAACTACAATTTGAGGCTGATGAGTGTCTGCGTTCAATAATGGTCATGCCATCAAGGGGGAAATAAAAATTTATTGTAAATCCAGATCATTCAAAAATTCTGGCACTAGGCTGATTTTATTTATTTTCATAGAACCATGATGATACTTGAGCTGACCAGCTGAAACAACTGGTCGTAGATAGTAAGACTCAAAACTCCAAAGGAAAACTTCATTTTTGTCCAGCTAGTGTATTAAATCTAAAAAGGATTAAGTCTCTCATCATAAAAAAAAAACCATTAGAACATACTGAGTGTGTTTTTGAGGTTTATCTTTGCACTGCTTACCCAGAGGTACTGTTGGGATGACTGGATCAATGGAGGATGGCTTAGCCTTGACAGGGATGGGAGTAGTAGGGCCATTCACCATAACATGACCTGTGATTAGAGCACCCACACACACTTATACAGCCAACTAAGGTTTAAAGCTACAGCTATTCCATCTAAAGGCCAACGTGAAAAAGCCTGACATAATAAGTGAACCCAGCAGATCATAAAATTACTTTAAGAATTTAGGGCATCACAGCAAAGGAATTAAATAAAAACAAGTCTATTAGATGCATGTTTACAGTGAAATGGAAAAAGTTAGTTTATAAAGCCTGCTTATGATATTTAGAAATAATCTTTGCAGGTTTTGTGTTACAAACCGAGATAATGCAGGAGTTTCTGTGCTCGATTCTGGACAGGTCTGAGATTGAAAAGGTCCGGGTTCTCATCAATGAATTGAGTGTCTACTGTGCCGAATAGAAACTGATCATTACTCAGCACATTCTGGAGAAAAGGAATATTCGTCTGCCAAAAAAGAGGGAGAAAAAGATGGAATGGTTTAGTATCTTAAGACAGAGAAAATGCTCACCATTGGCTTAAATGGTGGACCTGCAGAGAGAACAGACAGCATACATTACAGGAGCTGCAGTGCAAATGCTCCTACAGGGACAAATGGAGCGTCTTTGTGTATAGACTCAAAATCAATATTATGTAAACACTCAATACAGCCTTCCATCACAAGGTTCTCTATGTACGCCTGTTTGTTAAAGAAAGGGAAGTTTAAATGCATGTTTCTTTAAAAGTGTATAAAAAGATCAAGCATAAAGAAAGGACATCCATTTGTACTAAAAAGGCAACAGAGGCTATTAAAGTAGCTTTCAAGGTTTTACACCTTGTGTGTCTTGTAAACAGCCTTACTGCATTATGTAATGGTCAGAAGCATTTTCATTTACATTCGCACCTTGAAAGAGGAAAATACAAAGTTTCTTCCTAAACAGCAGTCTAGAAATCAATCAAAATCTGTACAGAAAGAAATAGCACTTTACACACATTCACAGAAACAATGGTACAGTAAATCTATGCAGAAAGCAAAGCTAAAGGCAACAAACAAAACCGGCAATTCACACAACATAAAATGCATCATCAAATCTAACAAGTCAATAAGAGCAAAGTGCATTATTAATACATTCTCAAACTGGTTAAATTACAATCCATTATAATTTTCAATTGCAATGCTGCAAAGAAACTAATAATTAAAAAGTATTACAAAAAATAAGGTGCCCAACTTATTCCACTTCCTTCTCCTACTATATTTGTGCTTTGACCTCTGCCCAAGCCTTCTGGGGCTTCTTCTCTTTATAAATTATATAAAATATAAAGGATTCTGCACTTTAGCCTCTCATTTCTATCTGACCCTAGTGCCAGTACTATGACTAGGCAATGAAGCTTCCAGCAGCAGTGAAGAATCCCCAATCAGAACACTGACCCACAAAAAGCCTCCAGTAGTGCATGTGCAGCACCTAAACAGGTGAAAACTACACAGTAGACTCTCACAGTAATATGTAACTTCAACAACACTGCAAATTCATAGTTGTTTCATAGTCCAATAAATTATGTATTGTTGTATACTTTGCATGTTCTATAAGTCTCTTGGGGGGGGGGGGGGGGGGGGGGGGGGGGGGGGGGGGGGGGGGGGGGGGGGGGGGGGGGGGGGGGGGGGGGGGGGGGGGGGGGGGGGGGGGGGGGGGGGGGGGCGCCAATCCATCGCTGGGCACACACTCACTCACACAGACACACTCTACAGGGGGCAATTTTGAGAATTCAATTAACTTGTTCCATGTTTTTGGACTGTGGGAGGAAACCGGAGAACCCGGAGGAAACCCACGCAGACACGGGGAGAACATGGAAACTCCACCCAGATGGGGATTCGAACCGGGAATCCCTAGCGCTGAGAGGCGAACGTGCTAACCACTAAGCCACCGTGCCGCCATCTATAAGTCTCTTATTTAAACAAAATGCAAGCATACATTTTCTAAGGTGAAAAATAAGGGATCTTTGAGTAAGAAAATGACTATGTACACAAGAAACTGAAAAGAAATGACCACAGAGAAAGATGCAGGCATGCATGCATGCACACAGCAGGGATTTAGATGGGGTAATGACCTGACTGATGCTGGAGTTTTAATACCATTTGGGGTACAGAGGCCCTGGGGAGCGTTCAACAGCACCATAATCACAACCACTTCCTGCCTCGACTCCATGCTGAATGCCTTTTCAAATTTAAACACACACTACTCTCTAGAGCTGGAAGAATGGTGGGATACTTGTGGGGGGAAAATGTTTACTGTCCAACTGTTTCAAAAAAGGGTGGTAGCACAAAAAAAAAATAAACTCACTACATAATGTAGCCATTTAAAGCTGAGGGACAGAAGTGCTTCAAGGCCATACTGCAGTTTTAAACTGATGGCAGAATTAAGAGCAGACAATACTCAGTAAGAAAGTAGGAAAAAAGAGAAAGCAATGAAAAATCTATTAGTACAGATAGCTCTCTATAGAGCAGAACAAAAGTCAAGGCTTACTGCAACATAACATCAGTGTCTGATTGATTGCAGCCTACATAAGTGAACCAACATGTATACAGTGAAGGATCCATTATTAAAGACGCTGTCTATGGTGCTGAAAAAGCACAATCACACCACTCTGTTGTTCCATGGTCATTAATGTCAATAATAAATATAACATGTACTGAATAATACATTTCTATTTATACTGCACACACTGTGCCACATGCATTATAATGTTTAAACATACAGTTTAGAACCCAATAAATTACTTAATTTGAACAGAAAACCTTCTGGAAAAAAAACATTTAATATACAGAATTAGAGTTGTACAACCTAATTTGCAGCTCCCTCATAAAACAAGGACACTGTCATTAAAAATAAAGTAGCACTTATGTATAACGCTCATGTCCACTGGTATTCAAAAGCTTGGAACATCAGAAAACTGACCTTTATCAGCTTTAAATGAATGAAGATAAAGTTTAAACAGATATCAGTACAAAACAGTTTGCCTGAAACTCATCATGTAAAGAAACCCATTCTTTTTCCTTCAAGTTCGATTTTACACAAGTGTTATACTGGTGAATGTAAATAGTATGCTCTATGACCTTAGTCAGCAATGGTGTGTTTAAAGAAAACAAGGAATTGCATTTTAATAAATAAAAGGATCTAACATGCATTGAAGTTGAGTGCCAGCTGCCAATGTCACTGGCAATAATTTGTACAGGAAAGAATGGATTCCAAAAATACTAGCAACTCCTGGAAGCAAATATTAAGCAGTCTGTTAGAAGGCTAAAGCTGAACTAAAGCCAGCTCGGGCAATAGGACAGAGAATACAACATGCACCATAAACAGCATAAAAGCTGTTGGAAAGACACACTCATTAAAATGACCAGAAATAAATAAAATAAACACAGACAATATGCTTCAAGATGATCATAAAACGATAGAAAAAAGCAAAGCGTAATCAAATACAATCAACATTTCAAGAATTAAAAAAAAAAATAAATAAAAAAAATATATACAAAAATAAGAATTTACAAGATGTTATTGTATAGAAATTGGTTAATATAAGAGTGTGGAGCATCTAAACATCTGGAAACGCACAGTAACATCTTTCTTTTTAATGTAATGAAAACACAGCAAACAGTTTTATGAGTTGCTTAAACCAGTGTTTTTTTTTTTCAGTTTGGTTAAATACAAAGTCTGTAGTTAGTTCATTCAAACAAGGCTGCTTAAACTTCACAACTGTATGTGTGAATAACGGCACTCAACACATTTTCATGTTTTGGTCCTAATTTATACACATTTTCTATTGTATTCTTGCTACAACTTGCAACAGAAAGTAGCAATCAGTCATGCAGCACTCAGCAAAACCTTTAGAAAAATAGGATTAACTCAAACAACTGATTTATTAATAAACCCACTGCCGATCTGCTGTATTTAACTTGGTATTAATGATAAGCTTAGGAGCTAAAGTGATTACTGATAAACTGTGAACAATGATGGTATAGTGTTCTGATCTCAAATAGTACCATGTACAAACTTCTCGTCCTGCTTTTGGATTAAACTGCAGGAATTTTTAATTAGAAATGTGCTGATGTAAATAAAGTGGAAATTATGCTGGGACAGTGGGATTTTCACTCTAGTTATTCTGGCACGGATTTTCATGCCTGTGTGTAGCAGTGCTGAGAAAATAAAGCAAATTCAAATCTGTTGGTGCAGTGCTCAACTAAAAAGGCAGAAAGTGGGTGAACTGTGGTTCTGGGAGACAGCTGCCTAGTGTGAGCAGATCAGTAGTTGGCTGTGCTCTTTTGGGCCTCTATATATAGCGCAGTTTGAAACTGGCTATGACTGAATCACTCACCTAAAAACAGCAGGCCAAGGGGGGGGGGGGGGGGAGACAAGAGGTGACGAGAGAAAAGATATTAATACCTTTGTCAAAACAAAATCAGGGGAAAATGGAAATGCACCGAAATATCAGTTAAAATTTAACTCTAAATTTTTACAAATGAAAATTACAAGAGCAGGCTCTAATTTTTTTTTGGTCAGAAAGAATCACTTTGTAATCGCTTCCCCTGTTGAGAATTGTGTTGCAAAATTTGCACCTACATCCAAAGATAAGCTTGGACATGAACAACACTCGAGATTTATATTACAGAGGAAAAAAAGAAGCTTGATTTATGAAATAATCATGACAGGGGGTTGAGGTAGTGTGGGCTGTAATAGGAAGGTGATTGATGATGGAATAAGGGGCTAATTAGTGGCGACACCAGAGTACATTCCCCCCCCCATGTCCTATTTTAATCATTGGCTGATGAAGTATTCAGAATCTTCACTTAAACATAAATTCACTCACACAGCAAAGTATGATTAAAGTAAAATACTAAAGTTTGAAATTCCTTAACAAAAGGTTAAACATCTTTAATTGTATTGAGGATAAAAATGTGCTATGGCATGCAGATAGTTTTACATAGATGCTTATAAAAGATGCATCTCCTTAATTTTGCAGGCTTTTGAACAATCGCATAATAACTTATGATTTGGAAAATTAGTCTAATATCATAGATTGATTGTTTATAGTCATCTATTTCAAATTTAATTTATTATTAGATTGTTTGTACTTGGTGTCTGTTCAAAGTCCATTATTCTCTAGGTTTCAACATTTTAAGGCATTTCAACATTGTGGTGGACTTATTGTCCCAACTTACCATGAGAATATTTAACCTTCAAATGTTCCTACTTTACCATAGGGACTTCTTAATTTTTTACTGGCCTTAGTTTGTATTCGGGAAACAGAACAGCCCTGTGCAGTACCATGAATGTCCATTTTGGAATCATCCATCTCCAGAGCATATCTGAATATCTCTTCAATTTAGATGATAGATAGCGTGAGCTCATACTGACTTAGAAGTTTCGGCATTTCAGATTAAATCGCATCTGTAAGTTGATCACGTTTCTTTCTGCACAATTCAAATAATCTTTTGCTGAAACTTTTTCCTCCACTATCACCAATTGTGTGGCACAGCTGACTAATGTGGTTAATTTTTGAGGCTTTGAGTCTCAGCTGGGCCAACATATTCCAGGCACACTATAGGCTCAATTACTGGGTTCTAAGGGAGGAGAGGTGCATGAATTGAATTCTCACATTTGCTGCAACAGCAACCTCTACTGGCTGTTCAAAGCATCAATGAAAGGGGCATATAGGAAACAATGGCAAAAAGTGGTCATTAACTTCGCAATTCAAGTAACTGATTGAATTGTGATAAAGATTATACTGATAAAACAATAATAATAAAAATAAATAAAAAAATAAAAACCCATTCAATAGCTCTTGTTGATGCTTGAACAAACTTTTAAAAATGTGTCTTTGCTTTTAAAGCTCTAACATTTTAATTGCTGTTGCTAAGAACAGTCGTCATTCTCAGTTATGTAAAGCACATTCTTTTAGCAGGTGCTTGATGGTAAATTAGGTTTTATGCTAGGCTGCATGGAGTGTTTACACCCTTCATCAGGAACATATGGTAAAGTTTGTTGTGCTCCATGTTGAAATCTCATATAAACTTGCCAACAGTTAACAAGGTGTGCTGTCAGTATGTTTTTGCCAATGAAAATGCATTTTTTTCCCTCTCCAATCTCGTAGAATTCCTAAGGCAGCTCAGTACACAACCAGAATATCTGTCTAGTACTAAGAAACTAAAAGTAAACTTTATGTATACATACTGAGACAGCTAAAATTACAACCTACAGGAGCTTATGACATTCTAATTTGGTCCGTTTTACAGCTAAATATTTTACAGTTTATTACGTTATTAAAATTAATGTTCTAACATGTTTGCTTGTTTCTTTGCTGGTGAAATGGAACAGTTTGGTTCTGAGTATTTTTGTTTGTAACTTGTAAGAATGTTGCTGCAGCATCTCCGTTTAGTTCAGTCTAGATACCAGAATGACTGCAAAGATGATTCACTTTGTAGGCCATTGATACTAATGTGAAGTTGTCAGAGGTGTGCAATAAAGTAAGCAAATCAGAAGGACCGAGTGATTTAACGAGTGTTGGAGTGTTTAATTACCTCTGTTAATTATACACCATATTTGACATTTTGATAACAGATGTACTTGCTGTTATCTTAAATAGAAAAATTATTTCAGTTATCATCAAAACTGCAACCTTCATGTAGGTGCCCTGCTTATTATGAGCCCAATTTTATGTTGGTGGATGTTTGTTAATCATTTTAGCACTTTGGAATAAGCTTATGATCATAACTATGAAGATGAACTTGTGAATCTTGATAAACTGAAAAGCAACATGCTCTCTAAACACATTCAGGAGCAGTGGTTCAACTTTAAAACTGTAGTTTTTTTGTTGCCTTTTTTCTTCTCCTCACAATCCAGTGCAGCTTTAGTCTTGTTCACAAAACCCCCTCCCCTTCTCCTTCACTCCCTCCCTTCCGCTCACTCCTAGCATCCTCTCCTCCCTTTCGCTCTAGCAGACACATTGCAGTCGTGCACAGACAAACACCAAAAACCTCTCTGCACCAAAAGCCACACAACACTCAGACCACAGCTCAGCTCTAACACGGGAATGCAAAGACGATGGAAATACAAGGCAATGGATGGCAGCAAATTACAGTGCAATGGATAACGGCACACGCACACTCTAGGTGATGAGGGGCTCTCTTGGAATGGACTCCAGGATTAAGACAAAACAGAGAGCGCAGTAGGGACAGAGAAGCATGGGGCTGTTTGATGCAAAGTAAGGTAGAATGGGTTGGGGAATAACAGAAGAATGGAAAAGACTATAGCTCTCTTGGGAGTTTACAAACAACATTAAAACGGTAAGTCTCAATGCACCCCCTTAATTCAATTGCTTTCTGAGACCTTCACACAGTAATAAATGGTGTATCAATAACTCTAGAACGACAATTTAAAAGACTGACTAATCCTTTAAATAACGTTAAGTTTATACATGAGGTACACGCCTGAAATGCATCAGCATGTGGATGCACAGTGTGTCAGTAACTGCAGAGACTAAATGCTGCACATTTAATTGGGTTATTTACTTTTATAAATGAATATTTTTTCACAAAAGGTTAATCATTAAAATTATGGAAGTTTAAAACCATTTTCATTTTCCTAACATGCGACGACCAAAGTATGCAAAATGCCTAAAAGACTGAAGCACGGGCTGATCAGTCACGTATTGAGAGTCTATAAGCAAATCACAGCACAGCAGAGGCTGGAGAGATAGCAACAGAGGAGCAATGCCTGAATCTCAGTTCCAATTTAATGTGTAATAAGCTATTGTTTATTGCTTTTATTAGCCTTCCCTCCTGCAATCACAGAAATAGATGGCATTCTCACGCTACAAACTATTAAAAGCAGAAATGGTTAAAATTATTTATCAGCATTAGAGAATACTCATTGCCTTCTGATTTCAACAAGGACAGACAATATCTAGAATAGAAGGAAAAATAAGTAATAATGAGCCCACGTCTCTGCTTCAGGTATTACAAAAGATGAAAAATGAATTGGACCCAACGTGTGACAGTAACCAGGTAATTGGCTAAATCACTCCTTTTCTTAGATAACAATGTGACGAAATTCAACGAGCGCAAGAAATCAGCACTCAACCACTCTGCCTTTTTATCATTTTTAATGTTATTTCACAGAACTTAGCTCCTAAATATTGAGGTAACCAGCAGGGGACTGAAAGTGGGTGAAATGGACTGGACACAGGGAGCCATTTTAAATCTTGACCCAGCAAAAACTTGCAAAGCATGTCTGACGTCTTACAATCATCCACATATACAGCTACACCTGACAGGTACAACGTCAAACACTAACAGGGTGAAAGCAAATATAAATATATATTAATTTTTTTTATTCAGATTACCATCATTGTGCTTACATAAAGTATGTTGTAAGACCTTTGAGAGTGGATTCAATGAAAGTTAATTAAAATTTGACAAAATAATCTGCTTCAAAAGATATCAAATACATCAATCAGCTAAGAGAAGAGGTGCTTTACTGTAACTAAATAACAAGAGGCAGTGTTGTTTCAAGTGATATTTTTTAGGAAATTAAAACTACAGCACCAGAATAACACATTCATCTTTAATTTCAAAACTGTAATTTTTTTTTATACAATATTTGCAATAAACTATTGTTCCACAAAACATTGTAGACCACTAACTGAACTGTTGCTAAGCTACACAAGGACCAAGCCACCTACTTGCAACTGAATTTGCCTTTGAAATAACTCATGAGATCATAAAACTAGTGAATAATCTAACATCTCACACAAAATACAGTCTATTCTTACATTTTTGTGTATAGAACTAAATTGCTAAAGAGAATTATAACTTGACTAAATAAGCTCAAAATGTCGGTTGTTAAAGTATGGTGACCCCCTGGTGACCATAAGAGCAAATATTTAGCTCTCTCAAGTCACATGTTGGAAAACATTTAAGTTTTTAGTGAACTATAGGAGTCTGGCAAAAAAATAGCATCAATAAAATAAGCTTCAATAAGCTATCCAAAAAAGATTGGATAAGCTTTAATAAAATTTAATAGATTTTTTTTTTTGGTTACCAAAACATCTTGTAACTACCAACTTTAAAGTCACATTTTGTAATCGATCAATGTAAGTTGAAGCAGCACAGAATTTTATTTTATTTTTTTAAAGGAAAGCTCAGATGTAAATATTGTTTTACAGATTAATGATTAAAGGATTAATGTCAAAGGTTTTTTACTTTTAAAAACCAAGCAGTTAATACATGGGACAAGTGGATCTGGCCATAAAACAAACAAGTTTACAGCATAGACTGTTTGACAGTATAAACAGTTACCCGCAGGTATAATCTTACTGTACAGCGTACTTCTTTCTAAAATTTCTTGTACACAAAAAAGGGCCAAACAGGCAACGAAAAAGCCAAAGCATATGGGTCATTTATGATTCATGAAGACACATAAATAGAAGAACATTGACATAACCCACACTAATCACATCAAATTTCTACTCCAGTGTCCAGAATGATCATTTTCAGTCAGGGTACTTGAATCCATATGGCTTTGATCACACTCACTGAAAGCAATTCAGCTTCATTACACATCACTGTGTGTAGCATACTAACATCACAACATGACCCAGCTTTCAGCATAGAGGTATAGATCAGAGCAAAGGAACAACCAGGCCAGTGTTGTCAGGCATTACAGGGTAAAGAACAAACAAAGGGGCAGAAAGTAAACAGACTTCATCTGTGCACACAGACAACAATAATCATCCAATCTTACAGCTGTGGCACAAAGACACGTAGGGTCATTCATCACTGACCTGTGGCAAATCGCTCAAGCCTGGTGTCTGGTACTCAGAGATATCACCATACTCATCTTACTGCATTTTATCAAATCAAGCCATTATGATCAACAATGCAAATGTGCAGAAATTTCAGCACCAGTCAGATAAATATAGGGAAGTCGATAATCAACAGGGGCAACCGCAGCAGCTAAGCTCTGCAGCAGTTCTGATCTCAACTGATACACAGTTAGATTAATCAAGCAGATCCTGAACAAGCACATTGGTCACAGTGCCAAAACACAAAGGTAATTAATAGACAGCTGCATTTGTGCATAGAGATGCAAATCATCAATAAACAGGACTTCCAGCTATAAACCAACACAAATATTGTACTGTACTTCCTGTAGAGCTGCAGGTCTTTTACACAGTTCCAAACGACTTACATTGTGTTTCTATTGTTCACATAGGTCTGCTAATGAAGAACCCTAACATGCAAAGACCAAGACTAAAGTGCCCATCCAGCATAAAGGATTCATGGCTTGAAACAAAGTACATCTGCCACAGGAGTGTTGGTTTCTGCCCTATGCCCCCTTTATCTTTGCTGTGGGTAACCCTTTTGAGCTATATTCTGTTAGGACAGAGTCCAGGTGTATTTGCTGGGGAGACATGGGGCATGGTCTCAATCTGCCCCTTTCACTGTGTTTGCCGAAACTTGTCTGAGTCTCTAAGCACGCTCTGTGTGAACAAAGGCCTGCTGTTCGTGCCACCCAATATTGACCGCCGCACTGTGGAGCTACGTCTGGCTGACAACTATATACTGGAGGTGGGTGGGGCTGACTTTGCCAACATGACCGGATTAGTGGATCTAACCCTCTCACGGAACACTATCCACTCCCTGCGTCCAATGGCATTCGCGGATTTGGAAAGTCTGCGTTCACTTCATCTGGATACCAACAGGTTGACTGTGGTGGGACCACAGGATTTGACAGGCCTTTTAAACCTTCAGCACCTTTTCATAAACAACAACCAGCTCACACAAGTTTCATCTGATGCATTTGATGACTTCCTTCTCTCTCTGGAAGACTTGGATCTCTCGTACAACAACCTTCGCAGAGTTCCCTGGGAGGCTATCCAGAATATGGCTAGCCTGAGCACGCTCAATTTGGACCACAACCTTATAGATCAGATTGCTGAGGGCTCTTTCGGTGAGCTCTACAAACTCTCGCGTCTGGACATGACCTCAAACAGGCTACAGACACTGCCTCCTGATCCCTTGTTCTCCCGTTCACAGATTGGGGTGATCAGTCCAACACCATACAATGCTTTTATCAGCTTGAATTTTGGAGGCAACCCTCTTCACTGTAACTGTGAGCTGCTATGGTTGCGGAGGCTGATTAGAAAGGATGATATGGAGACCTGTGCTACACCTGTACACCTAGCTGGACGTTATTTTTGGTCCATACCAGAGGAGGAGTTCATATGTGAACCACCACTTATCACACGCAATAGCAACAAACTGTGGGTTCTTGAGGGGCAGAGGGCCACCCTTAAATGCCGTGCTTTTGGGGACCCGGAGCCAGTCATTCACTGGGTATCACCTGATGACCGGATCGTAGCCAACACCAGCCGAATACATTCATATTACAATGGGACACTGGATTTTTTGGTAACACGTGCCAGAGATACAGGACCTTACACATGCATTGCTATTAACGCAGCTGGTGAATCCACTGCCCAGGTGGACCTAAAGATCATCCCACTGCCTCACCGGAGCAATGGGACTATCCCACTTATAAACCCTCGAGATCCTGCAGGCTCGGACATCAGCAGTGGCAAAGGGGATGCTGTTGGAGGAATAGTAACAGTAAAAAATGCTACAGGAAGTGAGACTGACGATGGTACCAGCAGTAGTAACATTGGAAGTGATCGATTAGTAGGAGTTAAGGAGGTGACCGCTAACTCTGCTCAGGTACATTGGTATATGGGCAGAGCCTCAATGCCTTACTTGGTATGGATGTACCAAATTCAGTACAACAGTACAGCTGATGATGCTCTCGTCTACAGGTAAGAACTAAGATGTTTAAAAAAAACATTCAGAATAATATATAATTTAAAATATAAATAATACAAAAATCAATGAGTGGGTAATGTAATGAAACAAAATTAAAAAAAAAAAATCTAACAAAGTTAAACATGGCAAAAAAAAAAAAAGATAAGACTTGAGACACGATTAAGCCCGTCTCAAATGTACAGGCAACATATTGCACAAAATTTTAATTACTGAAAAAAAAAAAATCAGTCACACTTAGTTTTGAGATGAGAGAGTGGAATAATTAAAAGTAACTTTTTCTGGCTAGGGAGAAACCGGAGATGACTAGAATTAGCCCAAGAGAGGTTATGGGGTCTTTGTAGTCAAAAGGGGAAAATGGACTGAAGAGAGCCTTTACACTCCAGGGAAGGGAAGAATAAACTCTTTAAAAGGGCACAAATTACAGAATTTAGAACGATGTCACAGCTTATCAGGCTGACTGAAATGGAACTAAATAGGGAGAGAAAAGAAAGCAAGGGCAGCGAGACAAGGCAGTATGTGGCTCCGATACCCAGGCAGTGGAAACGAATTTTGTTAGAGCTTGATTCCTCTACATGAGCTTGATCCAATGTCTTATAAACCAACTTTGACAGTTTGCATTCTAAAATGTGCTTAATCCTTGTTTCTGAGATATTTACCCATTCTTTTCCTCGGCCACACCTTGGCTAGTTAAACTCAAAATCTATTTTGAGTGTGTTCTACAAAATAAATAATAAACAAAACCACATTTGAATCTACAGTTGGTCAATAACAAAAAGGACAGTCTAAAGCTGTGCACACAGGATTTAAAAAAAAGAAAAAAAATAATAAAAGATCACTGACCTACTTTACTCACCTTTTAAAATGGTTCAAATGCTAAAGTTAAAAGTTACAGAAAGATGCATTTTTTATACTATTACCTTTTAAAAGTATTGCCTAATGGCTGAAAAAGGCACACCAGTACAATATGCATTCGGGTCCTAAAATAGGAATCAATAATGCACAGTGTGGCAGAGGGAAAAGAATTATGTCAGTGAGAGTTAAATATAGAGAAGCAGGAGTACTGAAAAAAGAAAGAAACCAAGGAATTCAGAATGAGGCCGGGTTCTTTTAACTTTAACACTAGGTTAGTAATGGAAGGCTGAAATGGGAAATTAATGGCAGGACTGGATGAGAACACTGCAATGAGACATTACAATAAATATAAAACTATTTGTCTCCTGTGACTAGTGTAGAATATCACAAAATCATTCATTTAAAACATGTTCACTAAATTTAGCTTGGTCAAACCTTATTACAGTTTATAAAAAACAATCCTTTTTATTAAACACAACCTAAATAAAAAGACTTTTTATAAAACAGGAATTACATACTGACTAAAATGACCACAATACTACAATAATTTTAAATGAGAGTATGACGAAAATCTGAGAAGGTACAACTGCTTTGACAGTAACTATTAGTATTAAATACAGTGAATTAAACATATTTGGTATCCAAAATAAACTTGCGTAAGAAATTCTTAGCATATTGCAACACTTTACCACTTGGTGGAAAAGGATTGTCTGTTTAACCATAAAGAACTTTTGCTAAAAGTGTTTGAATACCAAAGTAGGTGAGTTACCACTGCAAAGGTGGTACAGTAACGCTTCAGATAAACAACTGTAAAAGCCATTAACAAGGCAAGTTACTTAGGATAGATTGTCTCATTTGGGGAGGTATCCATTATCCCTTTTTATTTACAAACAAAAAAAAAAAATCATTGGAACCATGGAGAAACTACACAATTCAGTATGCAGGGTATATTTGTTAATGGCTAATGGAAACTGTGAAATCACAAGGTCCTAAGAAATCAGCAGGAGAACTGCAATTGCCATCCTTGTGGAAAGCCTTTTATTGCTTATAAGGCTGCATCTTCTTAATCATCTATAATTTTTCCAGAATTGCCCAATTCTGCAGCTCTTCATTGCAGTGTATCAATTTAGATTGTGTTCTAAAACAAAACCCTGCATATACGCTGTATGCATACTATATTTTTCTCCTTCAGCATGTATATCTTTTGACACAGAGTAATTAATGCAATTAATCATATATAATTTCATTTTTTTGCAGAATCCTGCCCCCCACCAGTAACAGTTTCATGATGAAAAACCTGGTTTCTGGTGCAGACTACAACCTATGTGTCCTAGCCATTTTTGACGATGGCATATCTTCCTTAGCCAGCACCAAAATGTTGGGTTGCACCAAGTTTAGCACAAAAGAGGATTACCAAGAATGTCGTTCTCTGCAGGCTCATTTTTTGGGTGGCACGTTGACAGTCATGGTTGGTGGTGTTGTGGTGGTAACGCTACTAGTATTCACTGTAGCCATGATGATGCGACATAGAGTCTGCTTAGACTGTCGAGAATATGTGAATCACTCAGGGGAATTCATGTCTGCAAAAGGGGTGGATGTCTATGCCCAGACTAATGGAAATAACAGTATTATGATGGTCACTCTGCCAAACCGGGTTCAAATGAGAACAGTACAGGTCAAAGCCAAGCACAAAGAGCACAAACAAACCCCAACGCCACACTGCAGTCATGAAGAAGCAATGGAACTGGAAAAGGAAAAACCCACTCACTCGTGTACATTAAATAATGAACAAGAGACATTCTACAACTCTCCAATGACAACTTCACACACTCTGCCACACTCTGTAAAGGACAATACCAAACTAAAGCTGAGGAGGCCTCTAGAGAAACGCCAAACATCTAGGGTTCAAGGAGCAAGGCAATCGCTAACCTCACTTGCTCTTACTCAGACTGAACATGAAGTGGAGGGGAGCTCAGACTTAGCACTAGAAGAGAGACGGGCACTGGGGGCCAAGCGTAGTTGCTCTTTTGATGTGGGCGAGATTACTACAGCTACATGTTACAGTTATGCCAAGAGACTGAGTGTCATTTGGACCCGCCGCAGTCAATCGCTACACAGTATGTTGGTTCAGTGTGCATCAACTGCCAGTACATCCAGCTCTACAAGTGAGCAGTACAGTCATGTTCTAATGCATGGCTATTTACACACCTATGCCTCCAACAACTCCTCAAACTCCAACTCGAACTCAAACTGTAGCATGGGAGCCAATCCTGGAGACATGGAGGAAAGCATGGTGTAGCAACTAGAGAGAAAAAGACTATGCCCTGATGCAGTCTGAGGTGTCATGTACATTTAATAAATGTGCTGTGGAAAGACAATGAAAAATAATCTTTTCGTACAAATGAAGATGCAGAACAAAGATGAACAATAAAAAAAAACACACAAAATATTGTTTGGAACAAATGGTGTTACAAGAAATATGAAATGTCCATCATATCGTGACCTCTATAATAGTTAGCCACTAAGCCGCCAAAATCAAATTATAAGAATGTGCCAGGAAGCCAGGATTTAGAGAAATAAGATTCAAGGATGCCTTTGTTTGGTCGACAGTCCCCAAGCATATGGGGGATTACAACCTGGAGCTTCTGTTGCGACAAGATTAATTAAGCAATTAATACATTATTCAATAAATCAGCAGCTCACTTATACCAGCGAAACAGAATTTGAATGTAAATGAGGTGCTGAAGTGAGGTTATAAATATAACGCACATAAAGCAAGGAAATGAGGTGAACATTCAGTAAAATCTTAAGAATATAACTTTAATTGAAATTATAGCAGGTTTATAAAAGATGTAAACACCTTCCAAAGGTTTGGGCTTTAAATGTAAATGTCTAGCCTTTTCTCTTTTCATAAGGAACAAATTATTATTTTATAATAAAAGTATTGAGTTAGAATGCAAAACCCAGCAATCTCAATTCGTATAATTGTGTAGTCACTACGCAATTATACTAAACAAGCATCTGTGTCAAAAGAAAAACTGACTTGATGCCACACTCCAGTCTAAAAGAATCAGATCACTTCCTGTAGAAAACTTTCCACAGTCAGCATTTTACTTTTCTCATTCTCAGATGAAACATTACATTTAGTACATGCAATGGATTTTTAAATGGTGCAGTTTTCTGATGTTCACAGGAAAAGTAACTTCATATGTTAATTTAAGATTTTAAATGTTAATGTAAAGCAAGCACTGGCTATTTCCTGACAGATCTAGTTACATGTGACATCATGGGGCAATTTAGTAACATCAATTTACCCATTTGCATTAAAAAGTAAGTGGAACTGCCTGAAGTAAACCCATGCAGGCACAGAGAGAACATGCTAACTCCACACAGAGAAGACCTTTGTTTGCACCAATCGGCCTGAATATTTATTCTTAGTTTGTAAGCGAAACAAAGGGTAAAGCCCGTAGGATTCCTTAACGTATATTTCAGATACTTAAATGAGTACTTAAGTGCAAGAGACAAAAAAACAAAAACAAAAAAAATATATACATATTTGATGCGTGATATTTGGCTTTTTGGATTAAATTGTAGTGATCTCACAATAGTGATGCCCCACGTAAATACCTGGATCTTTAAAAGCTCAGTGTAAAAACACCAAATATTATTTTCATTAGCTGACTAACAATTACAACTGTCTCCATGAAATGCCTTTAATTGTTGATGGTGTGCAACATTGCACATTCTATCACTTGCAGTTATGTGGTTTAAAAGCAGTGTATGTGAGCAATGTGGAGTGTGAGCTACGTTTAATTAAAACCAACAGTGAGTGTGAAAACAAGTGTGAGTTCATCAATACTAAAATAGATTTTGTGAAGATCATAAAAGATCATGTTACCAAGTCGTTTTCTGACCTCAAGTAAATCTTTTTCTGCCTCTTCCAAAAATGAGGGGGCTTAAAAAAACCTAAAATATATAAATCTGCAAGACCTATTAATTTTGCTTTTAAATAATTTAACCAAAAAAGCAGTGCAATATATTGAAAAAAACACTTTTTCCATATTTATTACATTTTTGGTTCACAAACCTAAATAACACCAAAAAACAAAGGTAGCCTTTTTCAAAGATCCAAAGCATACTATTCACAAATGAATGAGATGAGAACCTCAAAATACTAAATGTAGTGCATGGAAGTATGACTTATTTCTATATACTGGATATATTTCCTTAAGAGACCTGGATTATTTATATATCATACTGTACCATATCTTAACAGCGGCATACTTCGATATTAAGTCGTTCATATAATATTTGCCTGTGGAAGTGCCATGAGTGCTGTGCAGATTGCATGCAGCTCACTAATTAGCCAGGTAGCATTAGAATAACAGTCTGTTAACAGCTGAGAGCTGCTTCATCGATAGAGTCAATAAACAGAAAACAGATGGAAGACGAAAAAGAGATTAGAAATAAAAAAATAAATATAAAATAAAGAGCTGTTTCGGCAATTTGGAAGTCTACAATACAATCTCTAATTATATATTATAAACGTGACCAAAATAACAGCAATAAGGGACAGTAATAGACCACACAAAGTGTAGACTGCAATAAATAAATAAATAAATAAATAAAACATGGCACATTATCAATGTGTTTGAATGGGTTTCTGATTTTCCTCACAATTAATAGGTGAACTAAAGCTGACTTATGGTGTGAAGGTGTGTGTGGATGTTATCATCGTGTGTCTGCCCTGCGATAAATTGATAACCTATATAAGGTTCCCTCTACATTTTACTTATAAATGCTTGGATAGGCTAACCCATTTAGCAAACCCATGACATAATTAAGATGGTTTTCTAAAACAGTAAAAAAAAAAAAAAATTTAAAAAAATAGGTGCATAAGCACAAATCCATGAAAAGTCAGAAAAGCTAAAAAAGCACAACATTTAGACCACCAGTACTGTAATACTACACATTAGTTTAGCACTATGCTTCAAACATCAACGCTGTAGGCTATAAAAATGACCGCTCCAGGCACATGTGGTTAATTGTTTGAAATAAAATTAGGTCAAGACGGTTCCCCCAGGCTTAAGAACTGATCCATTATTAAAAGCTTGGATGCACTTTACTAATCCTAAACTAATTTTGTTTTTTTTTGACTTAACCAAGATTCTTGTGCTGAAATCAGGAAGTTAAGAAACCAATAACCTTTTAAGAATTATTTCTGGCTTTGGAAGGATGTTAAATCAGAAAGAGGGAGGCTATATTAATGACCACAGTTCTACATTGGTGCCAAAAACTGACTAGGCAGGGAAGCACAAATCTTGGGGAAAAAACAAATGTTTTATTAAAAAAATCCACATAAAGCTGTTTGTGCCATCAGTCATGGCTTTACTGCCAGGTCTTTGTTATTCCTGACCATATTTCTTCCCCAACCCCTGCTGGGTAAATAAAGGGCAGGGTTTCAGAAAAAGAAATACAAGTCTATGGCTGGACTGTTCATAAAATAGCAGACAAAAAGAGTGGTTGAGAAAGGCTTGAAGATGGATGGCAGAAACAAAAGCAAGAGAGGGTGATTTCAGCATGGAATTGGCATTTGTACTGTATGAAGCCTGTGCAGTGAGAAATATGAAATTCACATCTCTGACTGTATTAAAGGTTTTGTCATAGCATGTTTTACTGTGTGAGGGGAGTAAGGCTAACCCACATCCTTATTTCTTACAAAACAGTGTTCCAGTGTTGAAGAAACATTTTAAACTGGAGTTTAGTTGTTGTCCATTATGATCTGTTAGGTCATCGTATTTGCAAATGCCATTAAAACAAGCATTTCTGAATCTAGCCAAAGCTAGGATGTTGGTAACTATGTGTGAGGTTACTAAATCAGTTTTCGTATTGTTCATTTTTTTACTTCATTACTCGTCAATGTCATAATAATATCTTCAGCTGCATGAGACAGTGCACTGGTTTAGAAAATATTTCTAGTGTCCTCACTTTTGCAGGACTAATATTTACACATGACCTTTTTCTGCAATTCTTAAGCCATTTCATGTAAATCAGACAAAGTCATGGCCCAACAGACATCTTTCTCCAACACTCAACTGCCATCAACCAAGGAGGTTGGTCATTTTATATGCTTAAGTTGTAATAATTTGAAAATGAAAATCAAATGCAATTGAAAATGTAAATAAACCGGAAACCTAATGATTAACACAATCTCAAAAAGATTTAGATGTATGTATATATCTGTTAAATCACTTCTCATTTTTAGCTTTTGGTGAATGGCCATTTTATTTAATCATTAAACCAGATCAGGTTACCTGTACTGTGAACTGAGACATGGATCATCTACATATTAACTCATGCTCAGTGTTGCAGGAATCTAATTACAAGTACTTAAACTCAATCATCCGTGCACAAAACCTTAAAGATAAATAAATATAATAAATAAAATATTAAAAATTCTAATAACTGCCATCTTGCTTCAACATCAGTAAACCTAAACCCAGTTCCTTCTACCAATTTTTCTTTAAAAGGGGTTCTAGCTAAAAGCAAATCAGACCCATCAAAGAGCAATAAACCTGAGCCACTTCAACGGTTTCAAACTTAAAGCATTGTTCTGCACATTAACTGCATAGAAAGGGGAGCAATTTTTTTCAGCTGAAGTGCATTGTTCAAATGACAACATGCACAAAAGGCATGACTTGTACCATGTGCTCGCAAGCCAGCATGTTCTACAGAAAGACTACGAAACTCCACAGCAAGGCAAAAGGGAAATGCTCAGCATGCTGTTCTGTGACATCTGTTTGTGAAGATTCATGTGCAAGACATGCCAAGTTAATTGGGACACCTGGAGTCCTCTGTTGTGAAAGAGGTTCATGTTACAAGACACAATAATACTTATAATAACCTTCATGTAAAACATGCACCAATAAATAAGGAAGTTGGGTTCTTAATTTTACAACCCTCTTACATTCGGTCTGCTTTTGTCGTGTCACGTAAATAAGAAAAGGGGCAGTGAGTGTGTTTAGACTCATCTGTGCCAGAGGGTCGTGATGTTCCTGCTCGGTTTCCAATTTACGGGGATGCAGTTCACTAGGAATTTAAAGAATCACAATGTTTTCCAATCTAATTTCTCCTTCGCGAACTGGAGCTTGTAAACACTTGCCAAATGCAATAATTTTAATAGCAGTTTCACATCATTTTTTTTTTTATTGTGATGTACCAGGAAATGAACAGCAAATCCGTTTACACTGAACTTCTAATGCTTTTAGCATTCTTCTTTATTTCACACTCAGTACAACTAATCAGCTAAAGTCCAGTACTTTCATAGACTGAAAACATAAATCATAATAGAAGATCTCCAACCAGAAACAGAGTACACAGTATTGGGAAGGGGCCTGAGCATGGCTGCTCAAAATACAGGTTTTATTATTATTAAAAAAAAAGAATCATTATTATATTCTCTACAACAAACAAAACAAATGCACACAGTTAATGTATGGAGCGCATGGTAGTTCTGTGGGTAGACGCCGACTAAAAAAGGACAAAGTACTTTTTTCAATGTTTTGATTAATTAGTATTGTGCTAATGCAGTTTAAATTAACAAGTGCAAGTTCACTGTTGGTATAAAAAAAAATAATTTAAACCCACCTTAATTTAATGTTTTTTTTCTGTAGTGCCTAACATTTTGCACAATGAAATGCTTGCACTCTCACTCTCCCACACACACACCATGCTCTAATTTGAAAAATCACATTAATCTTGGTATCAACTGGTCAACTGGGACTTAACCAATTACTCCAGAAAACCAACTGTAAATCTAAGGTGCGTCATTGACTCTCAATAGTGTTGAATCCTTTTAATCTATTTACTATAGAAACTATTTGCATGTTTTCCCTGAATCATCTTACAGATGAGCAATTTAACACAGCCTCTGTTATATTAACAAAGATATTATTATAAAAAGAAAAACTGCAAGTAATGCAAATGAAGAGCATTGATGCAACCATCAAGGAACCCAATCTTCTCAGTTAAAGTCTCTCAGGCTTACATCTGAAAGCAAATAAAAAGCTTCAAGCAGATACGAGACGCCCGTGACCACATGGACCACAGGGTCAGATGCCGAGAGAAAAATACAGCCAGAGCAACCATACAAAATCAATGCAACAGAAAGTCAAAGCATTCAGCCACATTCATAATACAATAAAACTCCAAACGAGCCTCCATCCGAGCTGTAGCAGCATGTCCTGCTGTTTTTCAGGGAAAGAACCTATCGATTGTGTTCTGAAGCACTGACCTGAATGGGGTCAGACGAAGTAAAGAGTGAGACTTAGTTACACTTGGTTATGCCCGACATAGGACATGGCTAGTGAGCAAATAATAAGAGCATACAACAGTGACATTGCCAAAGGTTCTCCATAAAAACATAAAAAGGAGCTAGTGGGTATTATGCCACACTTCCAGCAGATGGGCAGTGTGATTACTCATCACCTGATGTGCAAGTGCGCTAATTTATTTCTCATTACAAATAACATGCAAGCTCCATGTATAATAAACTAGCAGATTTATCAGGGAGATATATATATATAAATTATATATAAAAAAATTTTAAGTAAAAAGAATAAAAATAAAAACACTTTTCTTCTGCTTGCTCCTGATCAATAAGGGTTACATTCTGTGTTCTGCTTGTTTCTATAAACTGTATAGGTGCAATTTTATTGAATACTCTGCTATGGGGGTGCTCTGCTCACGATCATCACTGCTTAAGAAACCAAGAAACCATATCATCCAGCAGCCACTTGGTGCTATAGCCAAGCCAAACAATTTTTGCCACTGCGTAAGGCAGAAAAGCGGTATTAAACAATGAGAAATGATAGGGAGAAACAGTGGAAAGGGCTAGAAATGATTGTTGAGGGAGCAACTCTTTTTAGAAAAGACCCTAAGGCAATAAGGGCATATTTGAGTCTGCTTCTTTATTCAATTTCACATATTCACTTCAGAGAAAGATTGCTTATTTTTCCTCCTTTGCTTCTCGTTTCCCTCCCACCACCTCTTTGGGGTGATCCATCTCAGATGTGTTTTCATCACTCAGTTTGACGCCTCTGCAGAGACTTTGCACTGTCTGTTTCTCTCTCCATTCCCACAGCCTCCATTTAAATCCAATATGGCCTGTGGGCACACAGCTAGGCACACGTTTCCTGACAGTGATGTGTAAGGCCTTGGTATCGTACAAGAACAGCCTTCCTTTTAGAGAGGAGGAGAGTCTGGCAAGGTAAAGGAAGGGGAGAAAGAGCAAGTGGATATCAGAGAGCAAGGGAACAGGCAGGAACGTGAGGTGAATTTGGCAGCAGAAAGCGCCTTAGCCGTGGAATTCCTCAGATCTGTGCAGTGTATGCTTAACACAGACTGAGCCTTTGAAGCAGGCTAAACTGCACCACAGATAAAAAATGATGAGAGAAAATATTTCATGCCTTTATTACACTGCTTATCACTCATCATCACAAGAGTCATGGCTGAGCTCTTGATGTTGCCCCCTTTTCAATATGGGTACCTTTTATGCAATTGTAGGTGACAGTAGTTGCTCAGTGCTGAACTATTTTGTGTGTCTTGGGGTTTCTTGTCAAGGGCAGGTGGACCTACGAAACTTTAATAGTGAAAGCCATTAAATTCATGCATGCACATTTTCCAAAATGAATCTTCTGCAGTTTAATGGCAACAATGATTCAGATAAAAAAAAGTTTGGTAAGCATGTTTTCAGCCCTAAAAATCCAGTTTGTTTTTAAAAGTGGTTCCAGAAAAAAAAAAAAACTAAATCTATAACATTATAAAACTATTTATAAAAGTCACACCTTCACCTCTCAAATGTTTATTCACAAACAGGAAAATTCTGCAAAGTATTTTGTTTGTACCACAGACTTTGCTTTATTTGCATTATTTGAAAAAAAAACATTATCTGCACATTCCAGTTTTTATGAAGAGAGTTCATTTGGGGTTATGTTCTTTTTTTGTTTTTTTTTAAATGCTGCGAGGGTCCAGAGCAATTTACACACACTTGCAGAGGAACACTAAAAGTGTTAAGAACTCACCATTCTCAGGCCAACACAATCAAGATGGTGTGAAAAGTATGTGAACGCACATGAACAGTTTTACCGGAAAACTGCAGAAGATTGTAAATGTGAGAGGGGGGGGGGGGCTAAGAAAGGAAAACATCTCTGACATGGGAGAAATAAAAAGCTGTGGCTTAAGACAAATACTGAATAATGACCTGAAAGTACAGATCATTTAATAAATAGTTTAATGACATCCACAGATCAAACCCAGGTCAACAAAGCTCTAATTAATCTCACTTCCTCTTTACTCATTCTTACTGCCCTTTATTCAACAGCTTTATATATATTTATTCAGATATATATTCAGAAAATATATTTTTTAATAATTCTTTTCAAATTGGCAACCCAGTGACTCTTTTCACAGTGACTTGTGAACAAAATCATACCTTCACGTGAAGACGCTCGTGTGCATGCACTGTGACAAGACTGGCCTTTCCAGAATGTTTCCCAGCTTTTAATCAAATGAATGCATCCCCAGCAATACTAATTAGAAAAGGTGGCATACAAAATAAATAAAATAAATAAATCAATGATAACATCATAAAAGGAACAGAGATGCGAGTGATGCTTGAGTAACAAAGACTAACTCAAAACTGAATTATTTTAGAAGGAATGTGCAGAACATGATGGAACGCAACCTTTTTAAAAATCACATTACCCTTAAAAATATGAACAAATAAAGCTACAGCAATCTGCTTTAAATAAAGCTGTGCATGTCCATATCCAATTACATAAAATATAACAGCCAACTTTATTGCTGTCCAACTTGAATTTACATTTAAAATCACGATTTAAATCCAAAACAGAATTGACCTTTCTGATAAGCATTATGTTTCAATGGGGTTCTTATGATGACTGTACTGTTCTGAATTAACCTGTTCAATAGGCACAGGCTCACTAAAGAACTACAAGACCCCCCCCCCCTCTACCAACAATCAAGAATAAGCTTATTGACTGATTGTATATTGTCAATTCTTTGTGACACATTCTAGTTTCTGAAGTGCACCAGTACTCTTCTCAACAATGCACCACTAACATGCTTAACACTTTGGATGTAATGTTTGAATTAAAGGATGATAAATAGCATAATTAAAGTGAAAAAGGTTTTTGGTAACAGTCCACATGCCTCATTACGCATCACGCACAGTTACTTTAAAGGCAGCAGAAGCAGGCTTTACTGAGACATCCTATATTTAAAACTGAGGCTTTTAAAAGTGATTGGATTTGACCTGCAAGCACTCAATATACTTGTCTATTCAGCAAATCATCCAGCTCAGCTACCAGCCCAGCACAACCAAAAGCCACCCAATTCATTATTAATGTATTGGTTTTAAGGTTCCCAGCAAGGTATCTATACAAGACAGGTGCATATTACAAACACATGCACAGGCAAGAACATAATAAAGCTTGTAAACCATTAATAAGCAACACTAAAATTTTTCCATTCTAGCCTTGGATGTGAGGCTAAACCACAATACAGCTGCTCTCAACTACCCCCCTTCTCACCCCCACACACATGCCTGATCAAAGGCAGCATTCAGTGAACTTTGGTTGGCCAAATCAAAACACTTAACAGGATTCACAAAATGATATGGTAAATAATTTAAAAGCACATGATTATTAGTAGTACTTATTTCAAGTTAACCCCAACACTGAGCAGACACACATGAATATGTCTTTCTTTTATATAAGAAAGGCTATTATTTGAATTTAGAGTCTTATTAAAGTGTCCTACACATTTACAAGATAAGCATGCAATACAGTCATAAAGGTAAAAGGTTCTTAATAATCTCAGTACATTAAATGGGCTACCTAGAAAAATCAATTTACATGGCTTTGTACATAAATATTGTTCTTAGTTTGAGAACACTGCAAAATATTTCACAGTGGCATAAATTCACTCTGTGCTGGAGGGGCATAAATACATTTTCTAGCATTCTCAGCTACAAACAGCATTAAAATAGTTACTAGGTTAAAGAATTTTGGTATAAAGGAGCAAATTGTTTGTGTTTTAATTGAGGAAAAGGTGATCCAAGCTCACTGGTGGTACTGGACAGAATAAAAGGTTATTATTCTAAACCCGTAGGGTAACAGGGCAATGACCAAAAAAATAGAATGTCTACACTGAGCCGTGACTTAAGCATATACAGTATGACATTAACATGCAATTAACTAAGACAAGGCAAATGTTCAGTACAGTTATAGTGCAGAAAAGTGAATAGGCAAGGTACTGTAGTATGATTGCTTGGGAAAAAATAAGTCATAATTTATGTCCCAGAAATTATTGATATAAAAAGAGAATGGAAAAGAAATTATTAAAAAAATATGACTCTACTTTTGCAGAATTTGACCCTGTTGAAATAACCTGGTCATTCCAGTCCCTTTAGTTATGAACTTCCATTTTACTGCCACATAAACCTCTTGAACCTTGAACAGACCAATTTAAGCTTCTCTAGGACTTTAAAATGTTATAAACTAATTTCAGTTTCTTTCCAGGCAAGTGTATGTTCAGCCACACTTTATAACCCATTCGGGTGTGCTGGATCTGGGACTTTCTGTCCTTGCACATTACATAAACATGACCACTTTATTCCAGTCGATTAAGGGGAAACATGACCTAAAAGGCCCTCTTATCTCTTCAGCCATCCTTTCTCCACTCTTCAGCAAAAAGAGCCATACTGTGCATCCTCGCCAGCAATCACAGCTTTTAATTTGTGTCTATCACTGAGCTTGCCTTGTAAATGCAGAACATGCTGTCTGTGTGTGTGTGTATACAGACTATAGACCAGTGTGACTCATTCCATATAATTAGACTCAAGTTCTGATCCCTCACACATCTTTCAAAACCAGAGTGGAGACTTTCAGCTCTGAATATCAGATTCCACTAAATTACAAAGCTGATGATGTGACACATGATCACTTTTAGAAAGGACAAGTTTCCTAACTAACCATGCAGAGTGACATGTAGAAGGCTATTAAAAGGACTGCTTCATGAGACCGTTCACAGTCTAACTAGGGTCAGTTTTAATTTTCATCCATCTTTTAGCCATTTATTTCTCATTGCTTTGTCTCAATTCCTAATGCACCTCTCAAGTCAGCTGTCACTTTTAGCACTTCACATTTTCCTAAAGCATTTCAACAGCCAATCATTTTTCTTTTTTTGTACTTTAAATACATGGAGCTGTTAAAAGTCTTGCCCGAACCAGAGCAGTGTTGATTCCATTTTGATAGTTCACAATAAACAAAATCCACAGAATGAAAAGAAAGGGTTATGTGACAGACTAAAAGAATAGTTTTTACCTTGACCCCACGCACACGAAACTCAGCCAGGGCCCGGCTCATCTTCGCAGCAGCAGCAGGAAGGTCCTTGCCACTTGCAATAACTTTAACCAGGAGTGAGTCATAATGTGGAGAGATGACCGCTCCCTGGAAGGCAGATGCACTGTCCAGTCGAATGCCCATTCCTTCACCACTGCGAAAGACCTGATAGGCAGCAGAATCATAGAACAAATAAGTTAAATCATTAATATAATATGTACAATAAGTAATAGATGTACTACAATTCTCAGCCATTTTTGACATCACCAGGATGATTTCTGTGATTAAACAAGTTCACTTATTTATATAGAGTGTTTTTTAAACATTATATTAAAACAGATTTTCAATGTTTTAAAGCCTGAACCCCAAATAGCACATAAATATGGTTAAATTTCTTGTATTTTTAACTAAAAGTTCATAGTAAACAATGATTAGGATTTACTAAGTCACTTTTAGTTACCATTAAGATAACTATGATGAATAAAAACACACATTGTTAAAAATGTTCTTAGGTCCTTTTTAGTAGAATTTTAAGTATCAGATCTAATACATTGTCCATCACTCTCACAAAAGTTACAACTCATCTGCTCCTCTATTGTGTGTAACGTCTAAAAGATCAACACATTGATGACTGCATTTCCATTGCTATGTAACTTGAGTGTTGAGAGATCATGGCACTCGTGTTCAGGTCCTCTATGTATTGCAAGTACATAATGTTCCCATGAGTTTTGAAATATCCTCCCTCCCACCTGCTCGGTCAACTCAGGTGAAAACCTAGATCCTGAACACAATGCAGTTATCACCATCCACCCGCAGTAAAGTGTTGAGACACCCTTGGGATAGAGACAGCATTTTTTTGAACCTCGGGTAAATGAGCACATGCCTGGATGAGAGGAAAGAAGAGGAAGAGAAATTTCACTGCAAGATTTAGGTATGGATCAAATTACTGCTGCGCTCCCAATAATTGTGCATGTTGCAACCCACAGTAAAGCACAGTGATGTGCCCGCTCAGAACAAGCTTTTCTTTTTTAGATGGAGACCGCCTACATTGTGTGTGTGTGTGGGGGGGGGGGGGACACCAAAAAACCCAACAACATTGTACAGCCTGGACAATCAAGCTTTCAACATATTCAGAAATCATATACTGATATGATAACATTCGACTGGTTTGCAGGGTTATTGCCCAAAAAACTGAAATATTTGTATTTTAAAAGTTCATAGAAATCTGATATCCCAATTTAGGCTCATGCATTTTACTCATAGAATTGTACTTTGCTAAACATGTGACGTACATGCCTGAGGAAAAATATCTGAAAATACCAAAGAAAAGCTAAAGGTCTGCGTAAGCAGACAGCATGCATGTTTTTAAGTGCGTGTGTGGTGACATTTCTACATGATGACTAATGTTACAGGCCTACAGTTCATCCCTGTCTGGCTCCATCTGGAGAGAGAAGCAATTTATAAAAGATGTGAAGGGTCCAGCTCAAAACATGCTACCATTTCATGGGTCAGAAATATGTGTGTGTGTGTGTGTGTGTGTGTGTGTGTGTGTGTGTGTGTGAGCCCCAACCATGGTTGTTACAGCAACACAAAAGTTTAGTGTGCCAATCGGAGTTCCTTTTATTTTCCCTCCTTGGCATTGAATACTGCATTTTTTGCAAAGTAGGTCAGTGCACCTTTGCAGCACTCACTCTTAACTCAAGACCTTTTTAAAAGCACAAAGGCAGCAGGATAGATGTACATCTTCCCTCCTAACCATCTGCTGTGTATTGCATTAGACAAACAACCTGTAACCTGCTGCCTTTGTGCTTTTAAAAAGCTACATACAGAGACCTGGCACCTGTCTTACCTGACAATATTTACAGTGCACATTTTAGGATAACACAGCTCCTAAAGAATGCTGGGGGGGCTTGATCTTAGGGTTCCACGACCAGTCTTAAGCTTCTCTAAATGACCACACAGTCGATAAAGATTATTCTGTTACCAGCTGTAACACTTAAGGTAGCTGAAGTCCAGAAGTCCAAGCTGCGATCTGCTCAGTCTCTGGACTGTAAATCTCTCCCTTTATAAGTGCTGATTCGAGAAATCCGATTTGAGCCATGAACAGTCATGAGGTTCCCCTTAAGCTGAAGGATCAGCTGGCTTTAAATTCATAAACACATAATAGCAAAAAGAAAAGAAGGGAAAAAAAAAAAAAAAAAAAAAAAAAAAAACACACCTGGTTTTTAAGAGAGAGAGAGAGAGAGAGAAAAAAAAAGTAAAAAAAAAAATGTATTAATTAAAAAAAAAATTATAAAAAAAAAAAATTAAAAAATAAAAAAGACATACTGATAAATTAAATTACAGCTACATCTATAGCATTAAATCCAGTTTTACTTTGCGGACTGAAGTAGTTAGGACCCATTTACTGTACTATGTTTCTGTTCAGTTCATGTCAACAGAAAGGCAGTAAACATGTTTATTCCTTTGAGACAAATCTTTTAATGCAGTATATCCGTTTACCCACTGCATTTAAAAATGATGGTTCACATGTTAAAGCTATAAAGCATCTGAGACCCAAAACACATGAGGTGTTTTAGCAAGTCTCACTTTATTTTACTATGTGGACTTTTCTCTAAATGAGTTTCTTCCTGGTTCACAAAATATGTCAGCAAGAGAGTGTGGCTGACTGTGTGCTGTGCAGTAATGGAATCACACCAGTCTCATTCACTAGAACAGTCTGCTAATACAGTTACATAATTGAATAATTGTTTCAAGTGTTCACTTCAACTGCATGCATACTCGTATCTTATTTCACTTTTATACTAGACAAAACAGTACAGCAGATTACACACAGACATGCAGTGATGTATTGTTTGGAGAACCCTGGCTAAAAGACATATGGTGATTTTTTTATAGCGTCAGAATCACAACTTATTTAAAATTATTATTATCAAATTATTTAAACGGGTGCCCCAAAATAAATTTAACAACCCACATTTATTTAAAAATTAATAATGTTTAATCTTTGACCATGGCAGCACATTCATGCTTTAGATGAAATTTAAAAATGTCACTTTGTTTTTGCAAATATTAAAACCTTGAACCAAATTAATATTTTCATACAGATCACAATTATGCCGTATATGCCTAAATATAAATATGCACAAAAATAAAAAAAAATAAAAACAGGTTCCCAAAAATTGCATTACATTATGTTGTGGTAGCAGTACAAGTATGTGAGCATAAACTCTCAAACTGTAGGATGAAACGAATATTGTCTACTATAATGAAAATCAACCAAATGATTTTCAAAGTAAGTGTTTGCTTAATAGTTTTAGAAATGAACTACTGGTTTAGGGGAATCATGCAAAATTTACATTTAAAGCAAACCAACTTATTAGTGCCTTGGGCCATCAAGCTGACATTTGAGGGTTCCAACTCTCAGTCCAACAATTTGTAACTGTGGGTCTTTAATCAAGGTCCTTAACCCTGCTCTGTGTAAAGGGCACCCTGCGGTCTAAGCCATAACTTAACAAGCGAGAATATGCAGGAGAATATCAATTCATTAATTATAATAATTCCTAAATTGCAACTGTGATGTTGGATAATTAATATACAGTATTTTCTTTTATCATCAAGACAGTAATAAGACCCACATATGCTTTATAACATCTCTCAGTTGGTTACACTGCTAGTTCTAAGTATTTATACAACGAAGGGCAGTCCTAGATTACACTAATGCACAAATAATTTATGGAGCAAAAACACTAAGTCAAATAAAATAAATATTAGCAATGCTCATGATACAATTAGATCATGTGAAAGCACAAACTCCTCTAGACAACACGTAAACATCTACATAGGATGTTCACCGTACCAAAACAAGAGTGGAAGTTAATCGCCATAGAAACAGCAACCAGAGTTGAATGGGGACTGAATCTAAGACCTTGGGATTGCACACAATCAAGACTACCTCATCCAGTGACCCTAATCTTTAAATACCAATCAAAAAACTAATTTTGAACAACTTTATAATTAATTAGATGGATACATTAAAACATCTTGAGACTCCTCACAGACACAGCAAAGAAACCAAAGCAGTAAGTGTATAGACTTAGTAACACTATCCCATTCTACAAACTGACATTAAAGAGGACGGATGATGTTTCAGCATGTAGACCTCCTGCAGAGTCACATCCTCCAGTGACTAGAAACTGTGTTCTCTGCAGATATTGTAAACAGCAGAAAAAACAAATAGGTTGGTTTCAAATGACAAGACACAAAATGTTGCTTTGCTTGGTGGTACATTGTCCACAGCAGGCAGTCTCCACAGCTAAGGAGCAAGGTTTAAAACTGGCAGTCTTAATTTCTCTCCATGTATTGTATGCACAAAATTTCCATCCAAATGATTTGGGCCACTTATTTAAAAAAATGCATTAACATATTTTACTAATTTATAGTTACAAAGCAACAATAAATGATGTCCAATAAAAATCGCTCATCAGTGCACTGCCCACAGCAACGTGCCACCATAACCACAGGGTCAAAACAAATAGATGGGTTTGAAACACTTTATTTACTTTCAGGGTTTTTATTAGCCATAAAATCCTGTATTGTTTTTTTTTAAATAAATATGCGAAATATGCTGGTCCAGGCAATATTACATTAAGCCGTGTAAGCAACACTGTCTTTTATTCAAGTATGTATTTTTTAAGCTTCTATTTATTACTATGGTGAAAAAAAAAATGTTTTATTTTTTGGAGAGACCCTGAGGTCTTGCATATTAAGAGGTAGCTCATATGTTAAGGTGTCGTGGTATCAGAGTAAAAAGTTTAATCCCGGAGTCTAACACAAGATGCCAATATAGCCCTTAACCCTTATTGCTTTTGAAGTGCTGACATGTCAAAGTCATTTGGGCATACCCTATAGTAAATAGCATTAGAGTAGTCATGATCCTTAAGCAGCAAAGTACTGATTTTAAGGGAACTGCACGTCTAGGAAAAGATGAATCCCGCCGCACCAGCAGCACAAAGACACGTTTGCTTATTGCAACTGCTTTCAGAAAAAGAAACTATCTATCTAGTTCACCATTTTGTTTATGTTACTCAACCTGTTGAATTTAGCAACCCTCAAACTTACTCATCCAAAGTCAATGTGTGTGACATTAAGCAAAACGGACAAAGCAGCACAATCACAATTAAAAATTAATTCCCCCCCTACTTACATACCTACAAGTAGGCAACACTACTCACGTTATCAGTTCTATAAATTATATATATTATAGATATATAATTACATATACAGTATATATATATATATACACAGTATATATATATATATATATATATATATATATATATATATATATATA